>ML844234.1:19947-37865 GCA_009831015.1 Picea engelmannii | reverse complement strand
TCAACAACCCAAATCAACTTCTGGGCGAATGAGAAAAAAAGTTCTACTACTGAGCCTTCATCAACGCACTCCTTGCGAATGAATTCAACTGCACACCTTGCAGGAATCTCCTGGCTCAGATAGAGAAACAATTGAAACTCATTCTTCCTCCCTTCAGACTTCAGTTTTGAAACATGAAATCACATGCACAGCATATACAAAGAAAATGCATAACCAAAAAACAAACATTCATGAGCACATCAACAATACACAGAGAAAACAACACAAAACCATGAGCCTGAATCAAAGCTTCCTTCTATTAATTCAAATGCCTATACATGGGTGTTCTTCATACAATATTCTTTGCTTTCTCTCCTCTTCTAAATGATTTATTTTCTTATCTTACAATGATACAATGAGGGTGTCTATATCCTATTTCCCTCCTTCCATCTGAAACTATCTAATATATAAATTAAATCCTACCTACCTAGATTATCTAGATTAAATGCCTCCTATCTACTTCAGACAAGAGCGTATGGCTCAAGATCTGATACAATATACAAAAGGCGCTTCCCATAAATGCATCATTTATACATTGGCGCATCATCTTAAATGTAGTTCAAAAAGGTTCGACTGGACTTGTCCAGCTGTTCATCGTCTTCCATGCTGGCTTGCTTGTCATGGTTGATGCTCCTTGGTGAGTTGTCGATGCTCCTGCATCATACTTCTCGGCTTGAAAATTTTCATGGGGTATTGTCCATGAGCTCTTGCATGGTCTGTCCATTCTTTTGAATCTATGCTTCAGTCTCCCAGCTGGCATCTTCCACTAGATGGCCCTTCCATTTGACCAGATACTCGAAGTATTTCTTCCGGCTGGTCTTTTTACTCATTCTCTTATCAAGTATATTCTCCATCTTTGGTTTCTATGCAATCGACATCTACTTCCGCCACTAGATTTCTGGTTGTTCATCACTTCCAGCTCTTGCTTCTTCAGCCTTATATGGATATAATTCTGAAACATTTAATGTCATAGATATTCCAATCTCATCCGACAACTCAATTTCATAAGCATTTTCTCCTAATTTCTTGAGGACTCTGCATGGCCCAATTTTCTTCATTTTTAACTTGTTGTATGTCCCCCTTGGGAACCCTTCCTTCCTCAGATGTGCCAGAACTAGATCACCAACTTCGAACTGAAGTTGTCTCCGATGTTGATATGCTCTGTGCTTGTACTCCTGATTTGAGTCTATCAGTAATTGCTTCACCTTGCTGTGAAGTTCCTTCATCGCCTCAGCGAATTCTTCTGCACTAGCACTGCTAGTCGCAATTTGTTCTGAATCCCTTAGTTCAGATACTCCTCTTGGCTGGCTGCCATATACAATATCAAATGGACTTTCGTGTGTACTCCTGTTCAGTAAGTCGTTGTATGCAAACTCTGCCTGTGGCAACAAATTGTCCCAACTGTTGTGGTGCTCTGTCACCAAGCTTCTTAATAAATCTCCCAAACTTCCATTTATCACCTCTGTTTACCCATCCGTTTGAGGATGATAGGATGAAATAAACATTAAGTTAGTCCCCATCTTCTTCCAGAGTGTCCTCCAGAAATGTCCAATGAACTTCGTATCCCTGTCTGATACTATGCTTCTGGGTAAACCATGAAGTCTAACGATCTCTTTGAAGAAAAAAATTGCGATATGAGTCGCATCGATGGTCTTCTGGCATGGAATAAAATGTGCCATTTTGGAAAACCTATCGACCACCACAAAGATCGAATCATGTCCTCTTTGTGTCCTTGGTAATCCTAATATGAAATCCATGTTGATTTCATCCCACGGCCTCTCAAGTATGGGTAAGGATTGATAGAATCCCGCATTATGCTTCCTGCCCTTTGAATGTTGGCAAATTCTGCACCTGTCAACAAACTTCTTGACATCTGTTTGCATCTTCGACCATAAATATGCTTCCCTCAGCTTTGCAAATGTCTTATCGTGGCCAAAATGCCCTGCTAATCCACCACTGTGATTTTCTTTTAGCAGATTCTCTCTCATGGAGCAATTTGGAATGCATAATTGATTTCCTTTGAATAACAGTCCATTTTGGATCATGTAATCTATCCACAGGCTTTTGTCTCTGAGAACTAGATTCTCAGCTGCCTCATATGCCTCTACAAAATCAGCATCACCTGCATACATGTCCTTAAGATTTTCAAAGCCCAATGTCTTGGCTCGGAACTCCTGCAGCAATAAACACTTCCTGCTCAAAGCATCAACCACTTTGTTTGCAGTACCTGAAATGTGTTTAATTACAAATGTAAAATTATGCATATATTCTACCCATTTAGCATGTTTCTGATTTATCTTCTCCTGGTGTGTGACAAACTATAATGCATGATTATCACTATATAGAACAAATCCCTTTGGGATCAAGTAGTGCCTCCACTTCTTAAGCACCTGTATGATAGCATAATTTTTTTTATCATACGTGGAGTACTTTACTTTTGCCTCATCCATCTTCTCACTGAAATATGCAATTGGTCTGTCCTCCTGGCTCAAGACCGCTCCTATGGCAAAGCCCCTTGCATCAAATTTTACTTGGAACACTTTTTTAAAATCCGACAACACTAACACCGACTGTTCTGTGATCTTTCGCTTCAACAGATTGAATCTCTTCTCTGCCTCTTTAGTCCAATGAAAAGATTTGTCTTTTCTTGACTGTGTCCATCATTGCTGCGCTAATTCCACTGAAATTCCTAATGAATTTTCTGTAGAAACTAGCCAAACCATGAAAACTTCTCACCTCGAAAACATTTCTTGGTGATGGCCAATTTTTAATTAACTCTACTTTACTTGAATCCATCTTCAATTTATTTTCCGATATGAAAAACCCCAAGTAATTGAGTTATGTATTCATAAATGAAGATTTTCTCATGTTGATCAACAACTTCTCTTGTTGTAGCTTCCTCATTACTGCAGCTAAATGCTTCAGATGTTCTTCTTTTGTTTTGCTGAAAATCAAGATGTCATCTAAATAAACAATGACAAACTTCTCGATGAATTCCCTTGGGACTTCATTCATCAGTCTCATAAATGTTCTAGGCGCATTCGTCAAGCCAAATGGCATGACTAGCCATTCGTACAACCCTTCATTGGTTTTGAAGGTTGTCTTCCACTCATCGCCTTCGCTCATGTGAATCTGATGGTATCCTCTTTTCAAATCAACCTTTGAAAAAAATTTGGCTCCACTCAGACAATCCATCAAGTCATCCATCTGTGGCAATGGAAACCTATACCTAATGGTTATCTTGTTGATGGATCTAGAATCCGTGCACATTCTCCAACCTCCATCCTTCTTTGGACTTAGTACCGTTGGAACGACACACAGACTTAAACTCTCCATGATTAGTCCTTTATCCAGCAACTCCTGTACCTTCTTTTTGACCTTTTCGTTCTCCTACAACATCAACCTGTACACTGCTTTGTTCGGCAAACTAGCTCCTGGTATGAAGTCTATGTGATGGCTCACGCTCCTCATCGGTGGCAATGAATGAGGTAATTCATCCACCACTATATCAGCGAACTCCTCTAGCAGTTACTGAATTTCCTCGGGCAGATCATCCAGTCTTGTGCTGGTCAAAACAACTTTCGGTTTCCTGACCACAAAGAATTGTGGATACTTGTTTTTCTTTACTTCTGCCAGAGGTTCCTTCACACTCATGAAAATTACCCTGTTGTTCACTTCTGGTTTCACCTCCTTATCCTTTATCGGAAGTAACATGTGTGTTCTCCCATTCTTCTCCAGAGTATACGTGTTCATTTTCCCATCATGAACTACGTTCCTGTCATATTTCCATGGTTTGCCTAGCAATAAATGACATACATCCATAGGGATAACATCACAGAGTATTTTATCATTGTATCCTCCTATCTTGATGTCAACTAAGCACTATTTAGTGACACTCACCTGATGTACCTTCTGTAGCCATGAGACTTTATATGGACTCGGGTGATCAATCGTCTTCAGCTCTAATTTTTCCACCATCTCGGTTGAAACGAGATTGTCGGTGCTTCCACTGTCCACAATGACCTTGCATTTCCTATCTTTTGTCTTGCATGTGGTTTTGAACAGTCTACTTCTCTCAGCTGTGTCCTCCACCTCCTTCTCGGGTGTTATGAGAACTTTACGCATCATCAAAGACCTTTCGTCTTCTGTGTCTTCTGCTTCAGCATCTTGCCTCTGTGCCTCGGTGATGTGAGGTTCTCCTCCATCTTTCTTTCTGTCTGGACAGTCAACTGCCTTGTGTCCATTCTTCCCACATGTGTAGCATGTGATGATTCCTCCTCTGCCTCTTCCTCTACCTCTGGTACAAGGAAAAGTGTTATTATCAACGTATCCTCCACTCTTTTCTGTCTGTTGCCTTTGTTGTTCATCATGTTGGCCTCGCTGAGAAATTCCACCTCTTTCAGCTCTTGTCTGAGGCTTTTTCCAGTCATCCTTACATTTCTGGAACTTATCTTGTGCGACCGAATTACCTTTCGGCTGGCTCCTACCTCATCCTCGCTGTGTTGGCTTTCGGCTTAGCTTTTATTCTGCCTTCAATGCCATCTGATATGCATCCTCCACCATTCTGATGGTTTTCATACTCATCTCATCCTGGATATCGTATCTTAAGCCATTCATATACCTGGCAACTTTTTCATCATCGCTCTCCCGATGACCTGCTCTGATATTGAGCTTGTAAAATTCTTTGGTATACTCCTTTACCGTCATCAACTTCTGTCTCAGGTTCTGCATTCTCCAGAACAGTGTGATCTGATAATCCCTTGGGATGAATTTTTCCTTCATCTTTGCAATCATTCGATCCCAACTTTTGATCTTTTGCTTGCCTTTGGAACGTCTATCTTCCTGAAGCTCGTCCTACCATAATGTTGCGTGTCCCTTCAATTTCGTGACAACATGTCTGACCTTTTTATCCTCTTCGATGTCTTCATAATCGATGTAGGTATCAAGAGCTCTAATCCAATCTAGAAGCTCTTCTGCATCCAGACTTCCTTCATAGACTGGAATGTCCATTTTTGTCTTAGAACTCATCCGAGCGATAGCCTTAATTAACCGCTCATTGGCTGCATCTTCAGCTACAACTTCTCCCTGCTGTTCGGCTTCAACTTTGCCTTCGAATTCACTTAGATCTCCAGCATTTGTTGTGCGTCTCTGCGCTGCTTCCATATCTTCCAATCTCGCTCTAAGATCACGTATCTGCCTTTCCATCTCTAGATTTCCTGCTGGCCTACCTCTTCTTCGAACATCCCTGTCCTCTATATCAGGCGATTGTCTTTCCCTTCTGGGAGGCATAGAGAATTCTTCTTCTCTACTATAGAAAGCAAAGAATTTCCTGCTCTGATACCACTATGACACAAACTTCCACCCGCTCACGTCCGCTTCCACCAGGACCTTCTCTTTCCTCGGCCCGAAAAGCTGAATTTCTCTTCAACTTCCTATCGGAAGTTCTCGGCACCCACATGATTCTCTACTGACGATCTCCCTTGGGTCTATCGCGAAATCGGACCTCGCTGGATCGCGAGTCCTTAAAACAACGGAATCGGGTCTCACCAATCCCCGAATCCTGATGGTCTCTCACCCACAGCTTCTTTACTCCTTCCACTAACTCCTTTTCCCCATGACCTGTCGGCCCACGAGAACAAGCCCCTTTTCTCTATCGAAACTTTGGAGTTCGTGAATTTGCAGTGCGAAGAATTCACACCCCTGGGATCCCCGATGCCACCTGTCCCCCTTTACTACGCTCCGGGGGCCACACTCTAACCGATGGTTGTCACGATATCGCCTCTCGCATCCTCGCAAACTTTGGTGCAAATATTTGCGGCTCTAACTCGCGAACCCCCGAGCTCACGATATGCCGATGCCACCTGTCCTCCACTCAGCACTGTGGCTGTGTGGTTATCGCGTCTCGGAGTTTCAGAACTCCTCCTGCAACAATTCTCACGACACTGAGAATCCTGAAAGTCTGATCTCCGATGCACGTGAGGACTAGCTCTTCCACATCACCACTTCCTCCCACGTTATCGGGTATCGCGAAATCGCGGTTTCTCGTGCTGAGATTTCGTTTCATGCGAGAATCCCAAAATGCCCAATCCTGACTCCCCGGGATCTCGTGCCATGTATCCCTGTTGTGATCAACGATCCTGACCCCTTTGGGAATTCGCTAATCGTGAATTTATGCACAAGATTCTTGGCTCCAGAAGTCCCTATCCTCCGATGAGCCGAGCTCCACTAACTCCCCTGCCTCTTGACACGTGTCTCACCGATCAATGGTTGAGATCCTTTCGGGAAACCGTGGATCGTGATTCCTTTCTGGCAGAGTTTCGCGACCACATAAACCTCGATGTTCCGATGAGTCAAGTCTCGATGACTCCCTGACTCCTTCTCTACGTACGGGGATTAAATCCTGTGCAACTTCCTTGAGATCTGACCGTAGATTCCTCTTCCCTGAGGATTTCTTCAGAAGACTAAATCTCCTTTCTCTGAACTCATCCTCGAACACTTGTGCTTGCTTCTCCTGCTCGAACCCTTCTTCTAGAAAAACTTATGTGGTCTCCTTCACGATATCAAGAAGTGCTAAACTTCCTGATATTTTCCACTCTGACTCCTTCAGAGGTACTTTGCATGTATTCCTTGCGCTCAGTCCTTCAACAACTCTCCAAGTGTTGAATCCTTCCAACTCTGCGCACTTCCTGCAGCAGCAGTCTTCAATATCCTCTACTCAGATTCACAACTGAGACTTCTTCTGCGGCCTGCGCACTCCTTTCACGGCTTCAACAACCCAAATAAACTTCTGGGTGAATGAGAACAAAAGTTCTACTACTGAGCCTTCATCAACGCACTCCTTGCGGATGAATTCAACTACACACCTTGCAGGAATCTCCTGGCTCATATAGAGAAACAATTGAAACTCATTCTTCCTCCCTTCAGACTTCATTTTTGAAACATGAAATCACATGCACAACATATACAAAGCAAATGCATAACCAGAAAACAAACATTCATGAGCACATCAACAATACATAGAGAAAACAACACAAAACCATGGGCCTGAATCAAAGCTTCCTTCTATTAATTCAAATGCCTGTACATGGGTGTTCTTCATACAATATTCTTTGCTTGCTCTCCTCTTTTGAATGCTTTATTTTCTTATCTTATAATGATACAATGAGGGTGTCTATATCCATTTTCCCTCCTTCCATCTAAAACTATCTAATCTAGAATTTAAATCCTACCTACTTGCATTAACTAGATTAAATGCCTCCTATCTACTTCAGACAAGAGCGTATGGCTCAAGATCTGATACAATATACAAAAGGCGCTTCCCATAAATACATCATTTATACATTGGCACATCATCTTAAATGGAGTTCAAAAAGGTTCGGTTGGACTTGTCCAGTTGTTCATCGTCTTCCATGTTGGCTCGCTTGTCATGGGCGATGCTCCTTGGTGATTTGTCGATGCTCCTGCATCAATTTAGCTCAAATTTTTGTCCAACCAGGTATTGTCTTCAACCTTCAAGGCCTGTACAATTGCTAACAACTCCAAATCATGCATCACATAGTTCTCCTCATGCCTTCTTAGTTTCCTCATGATGCAGGTGATCACTTGACCATATTGCATCAAGACTCTGCCTATGCCTTCCTTGGATGCATCAGTGCACACCAAGAATCCTTCTCCATGTCAGACATCTTTAGTATCAGTGTTGTTTTCAACAACTCCTTGAGACTCGAAATGCTACCATGCATTTTTAGGTCCCAACAAACTTCTTGTTCTTCTTTTGCAATTCCATGATCAGATTTTCTATCTTCAAAATCCCTCGACAAACCGTCGATAGTATCCTGCTAAACCCATGAAGCTACGTACTTATAGGATGTTCATCGGTGGAGGCCATTCCATAATAGCCCCAACCTTGGATGAATCCACGGCAATACCTTCGCCAGAGATGACATTCCCTAAGTAAGTGATCCTCAATTGAAAAAAAAATGATCATTTGGACAACTTCCCATACAAATGGTACTCTCACAGACACTGTATTACCAAGTGTAAGTTCTCATCATGCTCCTCCATCATTTGAGAGTAAATCAAAATATCGTCAATGAATACTTGGACGAACTTGTCCAAGTACTTGCGGAACACCCCGTTCATCAAACTCATAAATACCCCTGGGGTGTTTTTCAGTCCAAATGGTAAAACAGTAAGCTTGTAATGTCCAAACCTCATCTTAAAGGTAGTCTTAGGGACATCATTCTCCTTGATCCGTAACTGGTGATACCTTGATTGCAAATTGATCTTTGAGAACATCGTCGTGCCCTTCAATTGATCGAATAGATCATCACTCCTCGACAACGGATATTGATTCTTGATTATGGCCTTGTTCAATTGACGACAGTCAATGCAGAGCCTCCACGACCCATCCTTTTTTTGTATGAGAATAACAGGTGCACCCCATGGTGACACACTAGAACGTTTCAATCCCAGGTCCAACAATTCCTTTAGTTGCATTCTCAACCCCTATAACTCTGGGGTTGACATCCGATAAGGTGTTCTAGCTATCAGTTCAGTTCCCAGTTTTAGGTCTATAGTAAATTCCAACTCCCTCTCTGACGGAATCCTAGGTATCTCCTCTAGAAATACATCCTCAAACTCTCTCTCACCACAAGAAGGTGTTCTAAAACTTCCACAATTACTTCTCGTTTAATGCAAGGATCGTATAAATCTTTCACCCCTTGCGCATGCTCTTTCGTAGCTATAAGGAAGAGATGAACTGGAGGGAAAATCCCTGGTTCCATCCTACAATCACACATCTCTATCCCTCGTCTTCATCCATAGCTCAACTGTTTCATCTTACACTTGAGTATCGCCTCATGCGATTCCAAATAGTCCATACCAATTACGACATCATAAGATACTAAGATCATGATGTACAGGTTGGTCCTGGTGACAAAGTCTCCCAGGTTAAGGATACAGCCTGTAACCTTTCCTCCAACCTTCTCATGGCTCTTGAAGCTATCTCTACAAAAAAAATACACTCATCCTATTTGGTTTCCTTTACCTTAATCCTTTTTGTGCTGTACCAGAAATGAAACTCTCGGTAGCACCAGGATCTATCAAAATAATAAGGGTATGGTTAGCAATGGTACCTAACATCTTGAGCACAGTCGACTGATGCTTTTCCTGGCAGTTATTCACCATTGTATGAATCTGATGGGCCTTGCCCAAAAACTCTGACGTTAGTGGGTTCGACTGATCCATAAATGCTGGCCCTTTCCTCTGGGAAAGAATGCTGGTAATGTGGAACCCCACAATCCAATGCACTTTCCTTGGTCCAATATTCCTCGTACCCATAGTAGAAGTTGAATTCTAACAATAAGGCCAAACTCAAACTCATTGACCTTAAGTTTCTGGGAAAAGATGCGGAGCATACATAAACACTCTAAAATGGGCCTCACACTTGGGCACCATGTGACTGACTTGTCGGGATGCATCGAACTCATCGAGATGATGCTCAATGAATTTCTTAGAAATATATCGCTCTTGGATCCATTCCTCGAACCGTTCCCATGACATGTCATCTACGATCATGTTCAAAAGTGGTAGGATCATTTTATGCCATAGAAGAGTTCTCCCCTTCAGTTGAAAGGCTACCATGTGGGCCTTCATGCTGGAGGTCATAAATGCGAAGCATGAAGCACCATGCCTTTCTCGACAACCGTGCCTCGATGGCACTACCATCCGTGACACTCGTGCACGCTAGAACTCAACTCTCTCTAGTACTTGGTGGAAGAAAAGGATACTTGCTAGGGTGTGTTGTGGACCCTCTGGGGTACAGGTGCCCTTGCCTCAACTCACAATCGATGGTGAATCAAGGCCCTCTGATAAAAAATGGAAGGGCCTTGTCAGACCATCATCATCCCTTACAACAAGCAAATCCAACCCAAGGATTGGTTCTTCCCCTTTCGGGGTTTGAATGCGAGGGTGTGAGAACTTCTGGAGGTATCGCACTTCCTTCCACAGCACCATGTCGCGACCTCTGAGGAATACTCTAAAGGCGATCCCGCAAGGACACACTAAAATTTTCCATTAATGCAAGGGTTAAAACTCCGGGTTTATTGCAGTGGAAAGCCTAGTGATCCATAGTCACAGGGTTGAACTCACTCTGATACCATATGTAATGACCCCAACATTATAACTACGAGTGATACAAAGAGTGAATTTTTATTTTTTTTGTTTGAAGCAGGAAGGCGACGATGACACACAGTCGAACAACACAACCTAACGACGAACAATGCCTGTAGATTAGGTCACCAACAAAAATGATTCTGCATGCTAGCACATCCAACAACTGGTTGAAAGTATGAAAAATCATAAATGGATGGCTACCCGCATGACACAGACACGACGACGCTTAGAAGCTAAAGGACAACATCTCTTACGTTAACTACGCACCAGGAACTCTAACTACTAATCTACCTTAATCATCAACATGGATTGTGTTGGAAAGATAAACCAAAAATCAACAAGAATCATCCTAAGCTCGAGTGAAAGGCATCATTCAGTTGACTCATTTCACGCATTCCATTTATTACTGTCAATCTTGATACTGCAGTTTTGGGTGCATTGCTTAAATCTGCAAATAGTGGCACGACGACTCTAAATACTAAGATAGACATCAACGTACAAGGTAACCAAGGTTAGAAACCACCTAATATGGTGAATTCTTTTAAAAGTGAACTTACCATTCCATAGGTGACAAGGGGGGGATTTCCTCGACCACAACATCGAAGGACAATTAAAGTGGATACAACCATAAGCCGCCAAGTAAGTTAGACATAGTTTACAACTTAAAGTTCATCATCGAGTTTTGTTTGGATTCCCCCACCATCAGGATTCCATCAATTATGAACATAGGATTATTGAAAGTGAATACTATTATTTAATTAATGACAATGAGAATGACTGCCATCATTTATGATTAGCGAGGTGATTAAAAGGTGGAAGCCAAGTGGGTGCCATCATTACACAACCCTTTTTCCTAAAAAGAAAGGAGATTATAAGTCATTGTCCAAATTATTAACTCATTATCTCTTATTACAATGATGTCTATCATTAATTCCTTGTTTATCAAAGGTTATATAAAGCTATCTAGAACTCCATGTTATCGTAACATAATACAAAGCGCTGTCCATAAAGATCACTGTCTAAAACAATACAATATGCGATCTATAGAAATTTCTGACTAATAAAATTGTTGTCTGAATAGATTATGGATGGAAACGCGATCAACACAATGAGAATCGCCATGCTGTCAATTCCATAAACCCTGTTGTAATTCGCCTTCAACGCTGATATTCTAATGCAACAGTGGCATTCACATCTAAGGCATTGATATCGCTGTGTGTCAACTCGGAGGTAAATGTTGTCTACCTAACATGCAGAGGTAATTATTGTCTCTCGAATAAGATGTATAGCATAAATGATATTATCAATGCTTACAACACCATGTTTACACAACCACCCAAAGGCTCGACTAAAACGTAGTCACAAATGACACTCAAGCATTGTCACAATCGTTGCCGAGACATAGTCATAATCGCTGATACAAAATCACCATCGATCAATTAAATTCGTTGCCTCCTGGTAATGATATCGTAATAATTCATTCATTCAGTCATCCAATCAATTAATAAATTCGTTGGCCACTATATATAAATTTGTTGATATTAAAGTCCAACAAAAACGTAGTCTTTGAAGAAATTGGTTGTCAATTGTCATCATAAATTCGCTGCCATTAAACGTTAAATACATTGTTGTCATAAAGAATATAAATCACTTTGAATGTCCTTTACAAAATCACCCAAACATTACAAACGCATCGACCCTTAAATTCTTATGTCATCATAACAGAAGGTTGGGTTAAACATAAAAATAGTTGTCAGTAAAAGGACAATTCGCAGTCTATAAATGTATAACAAGGGCCAATTCGCAGGGAAAAGTCCTAGTTTTAGGTAGTTTGAAACGTCAAGGATTGATCGAGTAAGGAGTAAATGATATGTACAGATAATACTTAATAAAATTCCCAACTAATTTGCTACTTATCAGCTGAGAATACAAACGTTTTGATGCCCAACTGTACTAACACGACATGTGATCCATGTTTTCTCCAAAAAGAAAACAGTCAGAGATCAACAAGAATCCAGGCCAAATTCACCTTCTTAATAGTTTAAATTGAAATGGAAATTGTTGGCCAGGTAGATAGAATCATAGGCCCGCAATTCGCCTCCAGGGATAGGTTAAAAGACAATGAAACGAAATCGCTGGCAGGTTTAAAAACGCAGGCTGAAAATTGACACCAACGTTATCCAAATCCAGAGTACCAAATAAAACGTCGACTTAGAAGTTTAATTTTTTTTTTTGTTTCATTTTCCAAGATGCCCAACAACGGAGATTTAAATTAGATTCTTTTACATTCCAGGATACCAGTACAAGAAAAAAATTGCAAGCTGATATTAAATCCTTTCATTTCCAGGGTACCAATAAAAATTGCAAACTGAATTAAATCCTAGACGGAGATTAAATCTTTTCACTTCCATGGTACCAATAAAAATTGCAGATAAAATTAAGAGAACCAAAAGGATCCAATCAACCAAGGAAAACAATGGAGGTAGACGGCTAATAGGTTTGTTCTCCATTCAGCATCCTCGCATAGAAAAGCAGGGCGTTGAGAGCCATAGGCCTATTAACGCCGAAGCGACAACCATAGATCAGGCTCCCGGTCGACTGCTCGGGCGAGGACTAATGAGCTAGGGATGAAGGGAAACAACACGATGTTCTCAATCAAAACACCACAGGCGGTCAAGACATGTGGGGAAATGAAGGTCATGGGAAACCAATCAATCAATCAACTAGGCCATAAAAATTTTAGTTATGAATCTAGACCACTAGTTTACCTACCCAAAATAAGCATGTAGATCTAAATCATAAATCCTACAACAATCTACCATACAAATGAAGAAAGTGTACCATCGCCTGATCGCCTACTTTGAGTGGACGTTAGGCACGTTGTGTGAAACTCCCACTTGCCAACCGATGAGACTTCACTCGTACCTCCCAACCAATGCTAGGGGTACTCTTCCTGCCCCTTAGCCCCCCGAGCCGCAAAGGGGCCACACACACGCTATCAAGACATTTCAACAGCTCCGAGCTCGCCTCACAATGTAGGTGTGGAAATTAACTCTTTTTCCCTTTTCTTTATTTAATTAATATATTTTAGATTATCATAAAATAATAAAATGATTAATTCCCTTTTTAAATTTTAATCCCACAGATTTAATTTTTTAATTTTTTTTATTT
This sequence comes from Picea engelmannii, assembly GCA_009831015.1. Lineage (NCBI taxonomy): Eukaryota > Viridiplantae > Streptophyta > Pinopsida > Pinales > Pinaceae > Picea > Picea engelmannii. Next base: position 24,479 of record ML844234.1, on the reverse strand, counting down.
TTATTTTTATTTTTTATGAATCAATTAAATTTCTTACTCCCTTCATGTTACAAGATTTAATGAATATTATAATTATTATTTATGTAGTTATTATATATATATATATATATATATATATATATATATATTTATTTATTTATTTATTTTTATAGATAGATAAAATTTTACCACTAGCATAATTTAGACTTAGACCTTAAATTTTCATTCTGGGCGACATTTAATTAGGGAATTTATTTTTAAAAATTCTTAACATGTTATTCGTCCTAAGGCCATATAGGTTCATTCATCTATTATCAACAACACAACATGCACTTGAGGATGCACTAGGTGCTCCAAGGGTGTGACTCGCCTTAATCTTTTTACCATGCGCGACGTGCCTTGGAGGATGCACTACGTGTTCCAAGGGTGCCACTCACCTCTCTCAATTTTTCTTGCATGACGTGCCCTTCAGGACACACCACGTTCTCCAAGGGTGACACTCACCTCTTGACTGACTTGGTAGACATTAAAAACCCTTGGAGTCAATACTCTGGAAGGTGAGCTTCTGGGAGACTAAGGGCCTCTAAGGAATAAGGCCCCCACTTTATTGTGTGCCCCTTAGAATCATCGTGAGCGACTGTCGCAGGTTGACCTCACGGCATCCTGGGTCCTCTTCAACTAGGTAAACATTAACCTACAGTTTGATCCACAACGAGAGTGCTAGTAGGCTATGGCAGGGCTGTTGTCCACACCTCTCCCTCAACATCTCTGGTAGTTGTGCCTGACCCCTTTACTCCACATGTGAGTCTGGTCAACAAGCTAACGTTAGCCTGCATCATCAACAAATCATGTCAAAATATATCCATATCATATCATCTAATCAGATGCACTAATATCACAGTAAAACAATCAAACCCCAATGGTACGCTCTCTGACTCGATCTTGAGTCCAAGGGGTTCCATCGATGCTTCTTCATCCTCGAGGTCCAAAATCCTGAACACTCAGTAAAACTGAATCAATAGAACTTGTCTATGCCAATGCAGTTAAACCATGTCATCAAAACATAACACCTCATAATCAAAATCAAATGTTTTAATAGCATAATAATCTAGATCACTTGCGAGCAAGTGTCCTCTAAGAATAAGTTCACTCAGTGTGCCAGAGCGGGATGTTACATGGTGAGTATCAATCATAGTGGCATGCCAATAGAGATTCATATTACAACATTGATGGTAATGTAACATTACATTATTCATCAAAATCTATGCCACATTGTAACAGACCTCATCATTAGGACAACAACTCTGTAGCAGGTGCAATTTTTTTTTTTTTCTGGTTTTTTTGTTTTGTTTGTTTGTTTAAGGTGTGTGCGCGCATGTAGAAGTAACAACACACTTGACTCTACGTCGCCCCTTGACAACCAACAAGATGCAACCACGATGTTCATCACAAGAAGACTAAAGGCACACGACGAGTAACTGCAACAATATACGACCATAGGCACAAGGTGCACAACGCAAACATTTAGCGACAAAAGTAAACTGACCACAATCAAGTAAAACATAAATAAGAAGAAAAAATGTGCCCCTTACAGAAGGCGCGCGACAAGGACTCTGACAACGAACATTAAATTAATGACAAGACAATGTCTAAGACTCATCTGTGATTGAATATGAGCCAGATTCTCCATATTATCTCACCTTGCCTCCCAATTTAATACCATACTTTACCATGACCTTACAATATTGCGTTTTAAACATCATCAATAGCATTCAATTTAACAAATATTAACAATGCAATTAAACCAGTATTATCATTGCAGTTAACAATATTAACATTGCGCTTAAACGTCATCATTAACATTTTAATTTAAACAAATACTAACATTGCAATTAAACCAGTATTATCCTTGCAGTTAAACAATATTAACATTGCACTTTAAATGTCATCATTAACATTTCAATTTAAACAAATACTAACAATGCAATTAAACCAGTATTATCCTTGCAGTTAAACAATATTAACATATCGCCTTAAACATCATCATTAGAATTTCACTTTAAACCATTATTACTATTGAAATTCGAACAAGTACTTACAAGGCAGTTTAAACAATATTCAAATTTCGTTTAACATCATTATTAACATTTCACTTGACGATAGTAACATTGCAATTTGGACGAGTATTTACAAGGAAGCTAAACATTTATTAACATTGCGCTTTAGACTAGTATTAACCTCTCTAATTAAACAAATATAAGTATTGCTTTTAATATTGCATTTTATGTTGCTTTTCAAATTTGCCATAGGTGCCATCTAACTCAACTCAAATTACCTCTGTTGTTGGCAATACAAACAAAGGAAATGCATCAGCATTGTGAAAACAGAGGGTGAAATCATGCAAATAATATAGCCCAATGAAAGAGGCCCAAGTTCAGATGAAAAGTAAAATTTCCATCATGATAGGAACCCACTATAGGACAAAACGGAATCTCTGGAACCCTTGGAAGAAGACTTTCTTAAATCGCATTCCAGTTCAATAATAATACAAAATCTTCATTTTAAATAATTACACTAGTTGAAGAATCGGGATAAATTGCATAATATAATGAGAAATAAGGGCCTTAAAAGTGAAAAGAGTATCGCTACTCACTCCCAAAAAAATAGTCACATAGACTCTGCAGCCATTAACTATGAGACATTAACACGTCCATGTTTTTACTAGTTTAAGATGTCAACGCATACACAGACAACATATCCGTGTAGAGCAAGGTGTAATCCAAGATTTACCGAAAGAATCAAATTAAAAACGGCCATACTAAAACGTAACCATAATTTTTAAAAACAATAAACAGGACTAACATCACGTTACAAATTGGTGGAATTAAATCTCACAAGGTTAATTCGTGCGTAGTAACATGTGACCCAACCGCATACCAAACGCCCCCGAAATAAATGCCACTGTATGCCATGAAAACACCGACCCCAAAAAAAAAACGCATCTAAAATTTCGCACATTTTTATATATATACATTTTTAGATACATTAAAACGAATATTTAATAAAAAGCAGATCAACGCATTCTTAGATTTATTAAAACGCAGATGTATTAAAAGGGCAGAAACATTAAAATGCAGAGATATGAAAGCGAATTTTTAGGTATATCAACGTAGTCCAACGCATTTTTAGATAAATAGAAAACGCAGATAGAAGTGTCCCATTTAAAGCCAGTAAGACGCACCCATTTATACAGTAAACGCAGATCAAATCGTAGACCCGTATGACAACAACTGTAAAACGTTAAGACGTAGAGTAAAAGCACAAATTTCTCCATACCCAGTGGCTGAAAACGCCCATAGGTCAATGCAAAATTGCTACATACACAGTGACTAAAAACACCCAGAAATCAATGCAAAATCGCTCCATACACAGTGGCTAAAAACGCCTAGAAATCAATGCGTTCAATACACCATGTGATTAAAGTGCCCAATAACAGTAAAAACAAAACGTAGATCATTATGTGAACGCTGTCAATGCCAAGGGTCATTTAAGAGAAAAAGAAAATGCATCTCATCAACATGTAAACGTGGTTCAAATGCCCAAAGACCTCAATAAAACACAGGTCCTTAATGCATATAAAGTCAGATTAAAAAACATCCAAGGATATCAATAAAAGAAGAGCATAAACGAATAGCCAGATCATAATGAATTGCCAAATCATTGCCAGATCAGTTAAAACGTAGATCATAAACGAATTGCCCACTGTAATCAAGAGAACGCCCAATAAATAAATGAGAATGCTCGCTGTATAAAACAAAAACTCCCACTATCCCAAACAAAAACGCCACTGCATTAAGTTGCAGTCCGTTGTGATAACTTTAGCCATGTAATAACAAAAACCCATAAACAATGCAAACGAAATCAACAACCCACTGATGCCATTCAAAATCCTAAATCCCCACAGAGAATATCGGAGGAGGATATCCAGCAAGTGCTAGGGTTCAACAATAATTCACCGAAATAGAGTGCAAAAATCAACGGGAAGCACAGAGATACAAGCATTCATTGACGAGTTAAGGACCATCAGCCAGAGATGAGACAGGGATTTTGGCAGACGTGGATTAAAATTTAACATTCAATCATCGAAGGACATGAAAGATACCACAATGTTATAACCAAATTTTAGCTCCAGCTTACTTTTCCTGTACCAAGCAGATCTACCTCATAAATCAGCATGCATTCTATTCTACCAGTTTTAAAAATCATACCATAGCCTTAACGTCATCCTCGAATGTCGTCCACGCCCTCCAAGATGCTTCCCTCGCTTCGTTCCGCTTCTGCTTGCCGACCACAGAAATCTCACCAGTACCTCCCAGCCAATCGCTAGGGGTACTCTGCTTCCCCCTTAGCCCCCTGAGCCACAAAGGGGCCACACAAGAACCAGAGATAGACTAGCTTCTCAGCTCGCCTCCACGGCTGAGCTACCACTCCAACACAGCTGAGATAAACCCAACTCCTCACAAGAAATCCGTCAAGCCACAATTCGGTAGCGT
>ML844231.1:25679-37870 GCA_009831015.1 Picea engelmannii | reverse complement strand
TGGCTTTGGCTTGTGTGTCTGCTCTTGGTGCATGAAATGGCGCATATCCCTTGGTGTCGAGCATTAGGAAGTTGGCCCTAGGCCAATATTTTTTGCTAAAAATTATGTTAATTTTTCACAAAACTAGGCAAAAAGGCAAAGGCCGAGGGGCCATTTTTTGATAAATTTGCCAAACATAGATTATAAAACCCTGACTTAGGTTAATAATCCCAATCTTACATTTACTCACAAGAACAACAATTTTTTTCCTTTCAAACCAATTCCCAATTTTGCTCAAAAATGTACCAAACTCGCTTTGAAGTTCGCGCGCAAGCATCCATCTTATGCTTGGTCAGTTTTGGGCGTTTTCTGTCGCCTTCGCCATGCGTCATGAGCGAATACATTGGCCTTAAAATAAATAACTAATATTCAGAAGACTGATCCCCTATTATATAGGGTCCTAACACAGTCGACAGTTCAATCCACGCGTAAAGGCAGGGCATCTAGCCCGAAATCAACCTAAAAGGCTTCCACTCATCATTGTGGGTATACCTTTAAGCGACCCCCACAATACACACAATCTCTACACCAAGACCAACAAAACAGGGTGAGTAACTCTATCAATATTAATGCAACCTCGTGATTGACCCTTGTGTAAGAAGGGCTTCCCAGGACAAAATGTAGCAAGTGGATTTCACCGCTCCCTAACTCAAGATTCTATGTTTGTTTATAGCTTTGGAAAGTTTTCTTTCACACCTATTCCAAATCTCTACAACTAATATAATGTAGGTTTTCTACTAGAAAATATAAAAATGCCTAATCACTTTTTATAAGCGTTTTATTTTTAAGGTTGTTGTTACTCAAGAGGTGTTGGAGAAATTTCTATTTTCGACACACTAGTTCAGTGGGAGTTAACTGACTAGTTCTATTTAGACTTTATATTTTTACCATCACTATTATGCATGCATGCATTCCTAAGGAAAGTTAACTGCTTGATTTATTTTCTTAATTATGGAATGTTTTACCCAAAATATGAGTGCATTCCACTCATTCATTGTATCATATTCATCACGATCTATGGATCAATCATCAACTCATTGGAGTAGTGTGAATATATTTTCTCATTCTTCCTTTCTTGATAAGCTTTGTTTGTACTTGTTTTAGCTAGATCTCTTGTGCAAGTTTCCATGAAACACTGACATATTATCAGAGTTATGCTACTTGGAGCAATCCAGACAAGCCAAAGAATAAGGAAAATTGGGGTTTCAACGAGCTAAATCCGTGGTCGTAAATTTCATCAATTATTCCTCCCAAAATATTACGTTTTTTAGGAAACAACCCGCAATGACAGTAAATTGGCCCATTTTGGAAGTGGTCTTTCAACTGTTTGGAGAGATTCTTTACCATTTTCTCAGAAAGTGAGCCGCAAGATAGCCTCCTGAAACTGATATGAATTCGTGGTCGTAACTTTCCACATTCATTTCTCCCAAAATATTACGTTTTGGAGGAAACGGTCTGAGGGGAACATAAACCGGCCCATTTTGGAAGTGGGTTTTCAACCATTTGGAGAGATTCCTCACCGTTTGCTCATAAATTAATTCGCAAATTCATCTCCTGAAACTGATATGAATTTTTTATTTCTTAATTTTTCACTTGCAGATTAAGAGTAAATTTTTAGGGGTTCTTGGAATCAGTGGGAGCGACGGATATGAAAACTATTATACATCCAAAATTGGTGGTAATCCTCACACCATACAATTGTTTTTATTGGAAGCCCAAACAAAAATTCCAACTCAGAAGGAAAGGATTGTATAATTTGACGATGGCGGCAGAAACAAAACCTACATCAATGATTGAGAAGATGACATGGGAGAATTGTAAGGATGAGGCCACATGACTACTTCTTGAGTTAATCTCCACTGATTTGTGGTTTCATGTTGTCGCATGAAAGACTCCAAATGAGATCTGGACCACCTTGGAAGGACTCTTTGGAAAGTAGGATGAGATGCGAGGTCATATGCTTGAGGTAGAGTTGAATACCTTAGACCCTAAAAGTTTTGATAATATACAATATTTTTTTACCAAATTTAAATCTTTGCTATTAAGCTTGGGTGAATGTGGTATTGATAAGTCTACATAAGAGAAACAACTTATTCTAACAATCTTGGCCAAGCTAGGACCATAATACATTGTATATGTCTCCAATTTCCATTATGGCAGATGTATTTTTGGGAAAATTTGGAAAATGCCTATGTTGGCTCAGTTCATTGAGTCTCTTACACAAGAGCAGACAAAACTCATACATATGGGCTTCATGAAAGATACCAAAGCACATGCACTCACCATGCAAGATGGAAAAGGTTCATTCAAACAGAATAGGAAGGAGGGATATTCCAAATCCTTTAATGATTCTTCAGGTTCCAAAGACTCTTCAAATTCCAAGAAGAAGAAGAAGGGAAAGCAATGCACTTATTGCAATAAACCAAATCATGAAGAATCCACATGCATGAAGAAACAGATTGATCTTATGGCACATGCACTTCAGCAGAACAACCTTGGAAACTTCATTCCAGAGGGAGTCAAGAAGCAAAACGAAGAAGATCCTGCTCTTAAGAAAGGTAATCATCATGCTCTTGTTGCAATTAATTCCTCATTTGATTCATGGATTATAGATTCTGGTGCAACCCATCATATGGCAGGGAAAGAGGAAATTTCTCTTCCTTGAGTCCATGCTCAAGACCCCCTATTCTCATGGGGGATGATACTCCAGTAGCAGTAGTAGGAAAAGGGAGAGTGGAAATCCACAATCACAGTTTTGAGAATGTTTTACATGTTCCAATTACATCAGATTCAGTTTCAGTAATTGACATGCATGACAACTCCATTATTGATATTGGTGAGGTGGATCACAAGTCAAGGTAAATTCACTAAGTTTTCTGACAATGACTCCTCTATTATACTTACACGTAAGGAGAGTACTTTGCATGCACCTCCACTAAAACATGCATATACTCTTGTTCTTCCACTAGTTTCAGACATCAGAGACGATTCCATACACTCCAATTCTGTATATGGAAATAAGCATGTAGTACATCCAAATAATAAGTGAGCGTTGAAGCTTCAGCAGATGCCCAAGAAGGCACATACCACACTTCATGCAACAGACAACATTGCAGGGAATCCATTGGATTTGAGGAGGACTCGATCTCAGCATGAGGAGCCTTCTCATGTGTTTTCATCTTCAAAACCTGTGATGCCCATGCATTTCTATATGGTTCAATATATTGATCCACAGAACTACAATAGGGTTGTGGGCAATCCATTATGGAAAGCAACCATGCAGAAGGAGTATGACTCACTCCTACAGAACCAGACTTGGAATCTGGTTCCACATCCACCAGAAAGGAATATTTTCAGGTGTAGATGGGTCCACAGGATCAAGAAGTACAAGGCCCGATAGGTTGCTAAAGGACTTCATCAGATCCATAAATATTTCTACATCTTCATGAAGACTTTCAATGAGAAGAAGTTTCGAACTTTACGAGATCGTCTTGCAGTGAAGAACATAGTTGCCTAGCAGCTGCCATTTTCTTCTTTTGATACATTATCTTTTGAGGGGGGGTGGGGGGGGTTGTTCCCACATGGTTTTCCCTCTTCCCTTACTTTTATTCAGTGTTCATTAGTAGATGCACTCAGTACAATACACTTAGAAACAATAAGTGTAGGTGAGTCTGAAATCAAGAATATAATCAAAATCCTCTTGAAAAAATATAATTTTTTCAATATAGTAATAAAGAGTTGTAGTTGTTGAGACCTAAGCCTGCACCCCTACCCCTCCTACCTCTTTTCCTTATGCCTTCATCAAAATTATTCCTCTTTTGGTTGGTTAAGTCAATTTCCCTCTCTAAATGACATGGTTTTTTATCATTATCTTTCTTGATTGATTCTTTTCGCAAATTGTTTTTGTTTTCTTGAAGAATAATTTCATGTTGTGATTTGGTTCGAAATACTTGTCATAATGTTTTCCATTGATTGAGCATGTTGCAATTCCACCAAGTATATTGTGTGCATGGGAGAAATCCAGGACCAACAAGTCCTTTGTATGTGCAGTAAGCTTCCGCATAACAAAACACAACAATTCAGAGCAGTCATTTTCGAGCATGGATTACGAAAATAGATAGGTTAAATTTCAACAGTGGAGATCCAACAAGACGATCACATAAACAAATATCGGGGTTCTAGAACTCATGTGAGGTTTAATCGCAAGAGTCACACATAAGTCACTTTGGGATTTCGGCACCAAAAATTTCGAGCTCATCTTTGTCAAAAACTCCTGAACGTCGAACTGTCGAATCGCTTCAGTGATCATCCTCTAGGGATTTCCAAGAACAACACTCAAAAACTCTTGAATGTCAAAACAATGGTGCCACATCAGTGATAGTGACATCATGGCCATGTCATCCGAAGAGCCGAAGGCCGAAGCCCCAAAGTGATTAATTTCCTTTCATGCAGGTCCTTCCTCAAGATGACACATGGAACATGCCACCTGGAAATCGATCCTAATAATTACATGTGGAACTCATTTCAAACACCTTTGGTTACGCCATCTACCCATTTTCTATTGACACGTGTCACCCTTATTTCTGTGACATGTCAGTGATATGACATCAGACTGCCACGTCAGATCCGGAGGATCAACCATCTAGGCAGTTTAACTTCAAGATAATCACAAAACCTTGAAGTATTGGAGCCCCGAAGGGTTGGAGCCTATAACTTACACCTCACTCCAGGAGGGAAATTGTCCAGGAGATATACATACTCTACATTAAGAAAATCCCAAAGATCCGAGGAGAGGAAGTCTCGAAGTGCCACATCACTTAGCTAGTCTGGTCCTCTGGGAGTTATACATACTTTTTGTTTGAAAGACCCCAAACCCCAAAGAGTCGGAGAGACATAGTGCTCATCTATGCTGACACATAACATTCATCCATGGTGACACATGGAATCCATTGGTTGCCGACACGTGGTACTCATTTTGAGCATTGTCAGCACGCCATTTTCCCCATTCCAGGTGACATGTGTCACCCTTATTTTCATGACATGTCATTAGTAGTGACATCATAGTTGCCACGTCACTCTAGGGAAATTTCCTTCAAGATATTTTGATCGAGAACTAACACAATTTCCAAAAGAGCTAGAGTCCAGAAACTCCCAAAATGCCAAATGAATAAAGGGATAATCTAGGGTTAATTAAGATAAACGGGGTTATGACTCTGGGATATTACCACTCGTGGGGATTTCAACTCAAAGCGAGCATAGTTCTCTAAACCTCTGAAGTGATGGATCCCTGAACAACTGAAGTTGGTCCTGAACTACCACATCACTTTGTAGCATTGTCACTCCGATAGATTCTCAAACTCAACATTCACAGTCCCAAACTCTCGAAATATTTAATGATTAAAGTCTTAATATTGGGTTAATTATCATAAGTGGCGGTTAATGACTTTGGGCCTCTAAGAGATATGAATATTCTTCACTCCAAAACTCTTGAACGTCGAATTCCTAAAGTGGCTTATCTCCATTAATGGCATATTTTAAAGTTTGAAAAGGGTGCCAAACCAAGGAACTTCGAGCCATTCCATGTCATCATATTTCTCATCTAGAAGTAGTTCGGAGGTAGCTAACAAGTACAAAACAAAAGTCCTGGAATCCAAACACTGCAACTCCAAACCAAAATTGGGGAAACCACATGTCCAGACCATAAAAAGAATATCAGAGACTCCAGAAAATGCCAGATGATTTACTTCTTTCACTGCCAGCGTATTTAGTTATCTCTAGTAGCCTCCAACAACATGCATGCATGCCAATGCTCAATGCATAACTCAGTTCTGTCACTCCTAGTCATTTTCTGTCAAATCTCAGGTCATTCCAGTGCATGCATTAGTCTAGGTTAATTGCTAGTAGAATTTTTTAATTGTTTAGTTCAAGACTCTTTTAAGTTTAAAGAATAAGAAGAGGTATTTTTTGTGTGATAAGAACCACTCCTTTTTGTTAAGTGAAGTTTGGAGTATTCATTAACATACTCCAACATTGTGTTTTAGTTAAATTAATAAGCTATTTTACAGCCGACGTGTAAAAGGAAACATCAGTTCCACACTAGTCGTGGGCCTCCACATCTATGATAAATAAGCCCTCTTTTTATGTTTTGAGGGTTCAGTTTTTTGGGATAAAAAGATCAATACAACAATTGGTTGGACCCATTCTGCGTATGGATTAAATCTCTCTACCTARTGAAAATACTATTGATGATAGTGTGTTTGTGTCCAAATTTGTATGTGTTTCTTATCTTGAATACAATTTTGATTTGTGCAAAGTACATTTATTTTCCTTTAGCTACTRTATAACTTGTCTTCATTAATATGCAACATGTGATAACAACTATTTGATTTGTTTTTGTTGCAACCTGTGGGAATAATTGTGTTTTTGGTACATGTTTAATKCTTGAAATGATATTTTAAGACTTAAACTTCTGGCAAYAGATTGTTTATTGAATGATTTGTTGTTTTTCTTTGTTTCTTACCTTTACTGTGTCACTTGTCTGTCCTTAGTGTKCCACTAGCCAAGGAGGACCCTYGTCCATTTCATTTGGCCAACCAAACTATGCTCATGTCTTGGTAAACCAACCCTCTAACTGACCCATAAATAAAAAAACYAACAATTCATAATGTGAGGTGACCTAGCTCTGCCCTTTAGCAGCCARGTGAAGAATTTAGGACCAACATCTTCTGGCGTCRTTGACGRGGAAYAGAGTAATGAAATATATTTCCCTGGGAGAACAACAATGATCATATCTAACCTTTGATGGTGAACAAAGATCAGACACATTYAGACTGCCATATTTCACCTGGTGACTCCATTAAGTAAACTTCAAAAAATAAATACTGGCTCMTARAAAAGGACTCAAGAAATCCAAATATGATCACACCAGAGCCACTAAGGMTCATGCTAACCCTGAGAAGTACATAGTAGTCTCTGAGCCAGAAAGATAACTAAGAAAATCCACCTTAGCTYAGAGATATACMTGACCCCTCAAGGGTAAAGCTTCACCTCAAGAATCTACTGTTCTTCATCATCATAAGTATCCTGAATTTTGCTAGCCCTGAAAATAACAATTCCAAGGAACCTCATACACCTTCAACTCCTACCTCTAATTCATAATGTAGTCCAACMTCCACCCATGTATCTCCAATCAATCTTCATATTCATGTTTCCCAAACAATGGTTGTTAACAGGATGGATGCCATAATTGTTGCYAGATATGCACCCCTAGTTATGCTTGTATGCTCAAATTACCTAAAATATTTTCCCAGATATAATGGGGAAGGGGTTGTCACAACTGAGGAACATTTGGTAKCCTTCTACAACTTTGTAAACAACTTTAACATTGACTATGCATATGTGTGAATGAGGTTGTTTKTACAAAGCCTTGATGGGGAGGTAATAAAATAGTTTTGGGGCCTCCCTCYAACCTCCATTGCAGATATTGATGCATTAGATGAGGCTTTCATAAAACAATGGGGAGATATAATGGATTATCTTTAATACATCACTGATTTTGGGGCCCTTAAGAGAAAGAATGGTGAGTCTATTTTGGACTTCACCAAGATATTTAATAATATGTATGGTAGGATCCCAAATGAGATAAAACCGATTGAAGCCTCTACAAAGATCGCGTATGTTGATGCATTTGATGCAAAATTATCTCTTCTATTGAGGGATACAAGATCCACTACCTTGCAATCCATGCAAGAAGAAACCATTGAGGTTGAATATAACATCTTGGCATCAGACCAGTTAAATACTAGATCTAAAAAAGACAAGAAGAAATAGAGAGAGGAATCCCTTGCCTCCTCTAACCCAACCACATATGATCCTAAACTTGATGAAATGAGCAAAAATTTGAAGGATCTGACATCTGAGATAGCTAAGATGAAATGGGAATCTAAACAACTAAACAAATATTTTCAAGGGGTTGGGAACAAAAATTCCAACCAGTTTAGAAGGTCAAACGATGCCCCTCAGATAATGTAAAGAGAGAGGAGGAATGTTGATGACCAAAGAGTAGTATATCATTTCCAAAACAATAATATTGAGGATATGGATGTAGATAGTGATGTTGTGGATGATGTTGTTGTACTTTTCAATGAAACAGATTTTGACACCAGTAACTTAACACATCAAGATTATGAGGTAGCACAACTGTTAGATCAATTTGATATTGAGATAGGGGAAGAGGGAGTTATTCAAGGCCAACCCCAAAATAAATATGACTTGAGGCCTATAACAAGCACTCCTAAATCCACCACCTCTTATCAGAACAGAAAAGCATAGGTTCATCCCAAGCCAAATCCAAGCAAGGGTGTATTGGCTAAAGCCCACCAACCTCCTCCTTTTAAACCTGTTATCCCTGAAGTAAAGGAATTTGATAGGCCACAATCATATTTAATCTTAGAGCATGAGTTGAGAAATATCAAGATCCATGTACCTCTGTCAGAATTGTTGAAAAATGATCATTTCAAACAATCCATTATGAAGGTTCTGCAACCACCTACTTCTATTGTAACTTCTGATGTAATTATTCTATAGGATGAGAACCCAGCCATTATTGTGGGCCCACATATTGAGGATGGCTCTTATTCTTCTCCACCTTTCTACATCTCTCTAAATATCCATGACACAATCCTTCATAACTATCTCATGGACCCAGGTACCTCACACAATGTCATGCCTGAAGTTGTTATGGAGGAACTAGGTATAGAGATCACCAAGCCCTACCAAGACCTTTAATCCTTTGACTCCAAAAAAGTCAAATGTTTGGGATTAATAAAATATATGTTGTTTTCTATGGCACAGTTACCCATGAAAATTGTAGTGATGGACATTGTTGTGGTTGACATTCCCCCCCAAGTTTGGTATACTTTTGTCTATGACGTGGGCCAAGAAGGTTGGAGGATCATTACAAATGAACCTTACATATGCCACCATCCCTGTTTTCAGAGGAGAGCACAAGAGGATATATAGAGAGGTCATATTGGCCTATGTTGTCATCAACCATCATAATCCAAGCAATCACCCAATTTATGTTGTTGAGGATGAGATCAAATCATTTGTTTTTCATCTAAATGGTGAGGAACCAGAAATTACAGTCACCAAATGCAAAGATCATCCTTTTACAGATCATCATAACAAAGTGTGGAAGATGTATTTTGATGGATATTCATCAAAAAGAAAGTTCTGGGGCTGGTATAGTCCTCATTTCCCCTCCACAAGAGGTTATAACTCTCTCTTATAAGTTGGAATTCGAGACTACTAACAATATAGCTGAGTATGAAGCTCTGGTGCTTGGATTGAGGGATGTTAAATACATGGTCATTAACAGTTTGGGAGTCTTTAGTGATTATGAGTTGATCATTAATCAAGTCAAGAACATATATCAAGCTAAGAAACATAGGCTCAAACAATACATGAATGAGGTATGGGAACTAGTTGAAAACTTCTTTCTAGAATTCAATATCTCCTTCATTCCTAGAGAGGCAAATCAGAAGGAAAATTATTTGGCATTGGATTCCAGCACCTTCATACCTCCCATTGGCCCAAATATCAAGTATCATGTGGAAGTTATACATAGGAAAACCATACCAGACAACATAAATCACTGGCAGGACTTTAGTGATGACCTGGAGCTGCAAATATTTTTGTAGACCATTGAAGAATTATCCGGTATATTAATAGATCAAGAGGTTGAAGATGATGAATCAAAGAATCATAAAACATCTCATATGTTGAACAAAGTAGCTGGACACAACATTGTGGAAATTAAAATGAACCACATCCCTAGGGGTCTAGTGCCACTGGAAAGGTTATTTGACAGTCATGATGTCTCCAAAGGAGCTTCCATAAAAAATCAAGAAGAGGAAGTGATGGAATGCAACATTGGGACCGCTTAAAATCCCAAAATAGTCAAACTATCCCAGGCACTACCTGTAGAACATAAATATAGGTATGTCATCCTCATGAAAAAAAATTCTTATATTTTTGTATGGTCGTATGAGTATTTGAAGACAATTGACAATGACATCATCCAGCACAAGATCCCTCTAAAGGATGGTTCTAATCCATTTAGATAGAAGATCAAGCAATTTAATGCCATGCAAATGTCCATAATTAAAAAAGAGATGAAAATAATGCTTGATTCCATAATTATTGTGTTCTTGAGGTACTCAAACTGGGTGGCCAACTTGGTACCTGTGAGAAAAAAGAGTGGGGAAATATGCTTGTGTGTTGATTTTTGAAATCTCAACAAGTGTTCCCTAAAATAAAATTATCACCTACCCAATATGGACCATATTTTGCAAAGGGTGGTAGGTGATCACAGGATTTCCTTGTTGGATGGGTACTCTAGTTATAACCAGATAACTGTTGGGTATGTGTTATATTCTTTGCATGTGTGTGTGTGGGCGCGTCAGATACAACAACTGTGTCTGACAATCCCTCCCACTAGTGCTCTGTCGTGTGCGTCGAGTTATTTCCTAGGGGGGGGGGGGGGGGGGGGGGGGGGCAGGTATGCCCCCCCTGGTTACGCGTAGCGTTCGACAACAGGTGGTAGCCCGGGGCAGTGCCCCAAAATTTATTTTTTTGGGTGTTTTTTTCTATTTTTAGCAGATTTGTAAATCAATCCCGGATTAAGGGATTAGGGTTTTGGTATCTACGGAATACCTAAAAACATTGTATATATTGTATGGTGAATGGTGAAATTTGATACAATGAATATAAGAAAGGTTTTCCAAGTTGAGGGTTTCCGGTATAAAATCTCTGTGTACTCTGTGTATGAGCCATTGATTAATTTATGTCTTTCTTAAGAATCTATATGCATTGCTTTATTTCATAGGTTTAAAACTTACATGTGGTATCAGAGCTCATTTTTGGCTTCAGAGGGATGCCTTTGTTGTTGAGGGTTTGGCTCAGTCTTGATAAGTCAAGTTTATCTTGGGTCTGTGATAAACCTAGGTTTAGTGGGAGATTTTGTAGTGGAGATTCAAGTAAAGAAAGAGGAATGGCGAGCTCATCTAGAATCGAGGTAGAGAAGTTCAACGGTAAAAAATTTGAGCTATGGAAGATCAAGATGGAGGACCTTCTTGTAGACAAAGAACAATGGATTGATGTGGATCCTGGTACACATCCTACCAGTACACCGTCTACTAGCACACAGGCTATTGGTACACAACCTACTAGTACACAAACTACTAGTACACCAGCTATTGGTATATCGAAGGAAGATTGGGACAAGTTGGACAGAAGAGCAAGGAGTACTATTCAACTTTGGCTGGCAGATTTAGTGTTATTGAATGTCTCAAGATAATCTACAACCAAGAAACTATGGGATAAGTTAGGGAATTTGTATCAATCAAAGTCCCTGGTAAACAAGTTGTTTCTTTGAAAGAAGTTGTATCATCTTAAGATAGAAGATGGATGTTCTGTGACAGAACATCTAAATGCCTTTAATACTCTTGTAAGTCAACTTGGATCTGTTAATATTACGATTGTTGAAGAAAATAAGTGTATTACTTTGTTATGTTCTTTTCCAGACTCTTGGGATAATCTGGTTGTAGCAATAGGTAGTACCACTCAATCTACATTGAAGTATGAGGATGTAGTTGCATCCTTGTTATCTGAAGAGATGAGGTGAAAAAGCATGGATGGTCATAGCACATATGCTTTATTTGTAAGAGGGTGTACCCAAGATAGGAACCCTGGTAAGCCTTCAGGATGGAGATCTAAATCTACAGGTAGATCTAAGTCTCCAGGAAAATATTTTAGGAAATGATGGAAGTGTGGTA
The DNA here is from genome assembly GCA_009831015.1 of Picea engelmannii. NCBI lineage: Eukaryota > Viridiplantae > Streptophyta > Pinopsida > Pinales > Pinaceae > Picea > Picea engelmannii. The sequence goes on along the minus strand of ML844231.1, from coordinate 25,994 downwards.
AAACAGGGCATTATGAGAAAGATTGCAAGTCTAAAAAGGTTGAAAAACCAAAGGGATCTGATAGTACCTCTTCCATAGAGGAAAAAACTTCCATTGAAGAAGGAGGTGATGTTTACCTAGAATCTACAAGTACACATGCAGACCATGATGTATGGTTGATCGACTCATGTGCGTCATACCATATGACTCCTCACAGGGAGTGGTTCTCTGAATATGAAAAATATGATGGTGGTGATGTATTCCTAGGAGATGAATAGACAACATAAATCTTGGGATGTGGAAGGGTTAAGTTGTTACTAAACGATGGAAGGATTA
>WSFP011337319.1:0-37873 GCA_009831015.1 Picea engelmannii | reverse complement strand
GTTTAAACCCACACAAATGTGTTTTTTGTGTGGAGTCTGACCGACTTCTGGGTTTTATTGTGTCAGTTCATGGAATTAGGGTGGACCCTTTGAAGGTTGAGGCTATCCTTAATCTACCTCCTCCTTCCACATTACGCCAGCTTCAAAGTTTGCAAAGGAAGGCAAACTTTTTGCATCGATTCATCCCCAATTACGCTAAGTTAACGTTAGGATTTACTCGACTATTGAAGAAGGGTTACGAGTTCGTATGGGACGAGACTGCCAACAAAGCCTTCGAAGATTTGAAACTTGCCCTAACTCGTACACCACTCATTTTCCCACCCGATTATAGTTGAGACTATTTCCTCTACCTTGTCGCTGCGGACTCTACCATTGCCATGGTTTTAGTCCAAGAAGATGATTCGCACGACGAACATGTAATTTATTATTTGAGTCGGAGTCTCATGACTACCGAAGCCAAATACCTACATGTGGAAAAACTGGCCTTGGCAGCTGTTCAAGTTGTCCAACGTTTCTGTCACTATATCCTATTATGCAGGACCACTGTTATTTCCGATTGCAACCCTATGCAGCATATCCTTACGCGCCAATTGTTAGGGGGCAAGTACTCTAAATGGATAGTGATTCTCCAGGAGTTCGACTTAGAGTTTGAACGCGCTAAGTCTATGAAATCATTGGTTTTTGCCGAACTGATATGTGACCTTCCCTCCACTGAGACAGAAAACATGCCAGAGGATTCCTTGCCTGATGAATCCCTTTTTCTGATTAGTTTTGATGATGCTTGGTACAAAGATATTATCATATATCTCCAGACTCAAACTTTTCGGCTTGACCTTTCTAGCACAGACCGTCGTCGTATACGGTATCAAGCCCATCAATACATAATTCTCGGTGACACTCTTTATCGTCATGGTGTTGACTCAATTTTTCAACGATGTCTCACCTACGATGAGGCTGAGAAAGCTTTGAATGACTACCACTCTGGAGCATGTGATGGTCATATGTTTGGGTATGCCACTGCCCAAAAGATCTTATGAGAAGGGTACTTCTGGCCTTCTTTGTTTAAAGACTGTATTACTGCTGTCCAGAAGTGCCATGCTTGTCAAACGTATAATAACAAGATAAGATCTCATCCCGCTCCTTTACACCCTGTAGATTTCGTTGGTCCTTTCGCAAAATGGGGCATTGACTTCATGACATGTAACCCTCACTCAGCCCGAGGGCATGGATACATCATCGTAGTCGTGGATTATTTCACTAAATGGGCCGAGGCGATGCCTACATTCGATAATACCAGAAAAACTATAGCCCTGTTCATATTCAATCATATCATCACTCGATTTGGAATCCCGCAAGCTATCGTCACTGATCACAGTAGCCATTTTTGAAATTTCATGATGTCTGAGCTTACTAAAAAGTTGGGTCTTCGCCATGAAAACTCAACTCCCTGTTACCCACAGGCCAATGGTCAGATTGAAACGATAAACAAAGTTCTTATCACTATGCTTCGATGGATAATAGGAATTCATAAGACAAGTTGGCACACAATGTTGTTTTCAACATTATGGGCCTATCGGACATCCGTGAAGTCTGCCACGGGATTTACGCCTTTCCAATTACTGTATGGTATCGAATTTGTCATGCCGATTGAATGTGAGATACCATCTTTGAAGCTAGTCATTGAAATTCTTCCCAACACCTCTGTCGAAGAGGAACGTCTATTGTACCTGATGTAGTTAGATGAAACCCGTCGTGATGCCATCCTGGTTCTTGAAACTCAGAAAAGTGTGTCAAAGCCCAATACGACAAGCATGTCAAGCCATGTGTTTTCTCTTAAGGTGATCTTGTTCTCCTCTATGAACAAGATCGTGATTTACTAGGGGCCGAAAAATTTGAGGCTGTGTGGCGAGGCCCTTATATTGTGAAACGAGTGTTGGAGAAATGAGCTTATGAGCTAGTGGATTATGATGGCTTTCCTTTGAGTGAACCCAGAATTGGACTTTACTTGAAGAAGTACTATGCTTAATTTATCTTTGCATGAGTGTTTGTATTTTACTGTATCATACTCTTGTGTGCTTTCTTGTTATTTGGTTCCGACCCCCAACTGCTTACCTTGCATTGTGTTTGGTTCCAGATGTTGGTGTCTTCGCTACCTTACATTGGCTTCACTAATGGCTCTAGTCGTAGTACTCAGAACTTAGCATCTGCTGCTTGGGCAATCTATGCCCCAACGAACAAATTAATCAGTCTAGATGGTGTCTGCCTTAGTCGTGCAACTAACAATATCGCGGAATATAGTGCAGTCATCGAATTGTTGATCGATGTTATTTCACTTGGAATCTGTCACCTTGTCGTATGACTCGATTCACATCGAGTAGTACTATAGTTAAGTAATGTCTATGCTATCCAGAGTCCTACTTTGTTGAGGGTATATTTACGAATTCACCTCTTGGAACGTCATTTTGATTATATTGAATATCGACACATTCCTAGATGTCTAAATACATTAACAGATGTATTAGCTAATTATGTGTTAGACAGACATTTGAGACATTTATAAATCCAATCACATGTTGTACATAAATCAAGTAAGCCGGTAGAAGCCTCATGTAGATATAACGATAATTTTTTTTTACAAAAAGTGTTATTGTCTGAAGACCAAGATATCAAAATTTGAAGCACATGGCTTCATATACAAAATAACATCAAGGATGTTGCTTCCGATAACACACAACTACTCGTGCTACCCTACGGAGTAGTCGACTAATAGAACCAAATACACCTACAGTATGGCGCTGATATCATCTCGGGATATCGTCGATAGAGATATCCGAGACATTTGCTGTCAACCCCTCCAGGTTCTGCTCGATCGCCTCGTAGTCACTAACATCCCATCCTGCTACCTCGACTGAGTCCCCTCGTCTCTGAATGGGAGATGTACCTGGAGGCCGGTGCGGTCCTACATCTGCATTGTCAAAGAGTTTTTTATTAGTCCTCAGAGTTAAAACATAAAAAAACATTTCATATTTCAAAATTTACAAAAACATTATAAAAACAAAAAAAATGTGCTTCTTACCTAAGTTCTCCCATTGAGAACCCTCGGGTAGAACTAAGTCTGGGTCGCTTCTGAAATTCAAACCGGCATAGGCATAGTCATCTACCATCAGTAGATGAGGCCTCGACGAATCAAAAAACACATCGTTATATTTAACGATGGGGCCCGCCACATGCCGAGCCATGAGGTCACACCATCTTTTCATCCTTGGATCCTGTGGGGCCGACAAGCTCCACTCTACCTGTAAGCGCAAATGAGGAACCATATAGAGGAAGAGGGACATTGAAATGGATCCGTACCTGAATTGCTTTAGGTCACCTCTCTTGCACTTTGTCAGTTGTTTCTTCATATTGCGAAGAACCCGTCACTCCAGTTAAATACCCGGGGCTCCATGCACTCGACTGCATACTAGAAGTAACTCTGGAGCACCATATGAGGAGATGCACTTCCCACCATACATGAGATAGTGAACAGGATAGTTCGTAGGGGTAAATATTGGACACCCCTAATGCCAACTTTGCCCTTGCGTCTCTTAGCATCGGGATCACAATACCTGCAGACATGCTCACTCATCGGTAAACCGCCACCTCTGCCGCATGTCAAGGTCACATGGGATCCATGACGTGATAATCCTGTAAAAAAATAGATATCTTCGATATCTAGAGCGAGTATGTGAGCTCCCACATGAAAAACCTGTTGATCCACATCCCACATGTGGACTAAGTACTCAAGCAACCTCAGTTGGGCCCTCATGCCCTGGATCTTGAAGAACTTCAGGAGTTTGCATTGCCTGAGGGCATTAACTGTGCTCGGGTCATTCCCGGGGACGAGATCATCATCCTCGTGTTCCCTCTCCCTCCATTCCAACATTTTTGGCAGTTGAAAACCTGCATAAGAGCCATAGGGAGAAGTCAACACCTTTTTTTTACTTCCTTGGAATTTTTTATTGGTTAAATGCATCTAAAGAAATTTTGATTTTCGGTCGCCGCAGGTGAAGCTTTATGCGCAGTGCGGAACTTCCACAGGTGAACCAAAGGCCACCTACGGAAACCTATGGTTTCTGCAGGGCCTAATATATGCCACCTGCAGAAACCTATGGTTTCCGCAGGGCCTAGTATACGCCACCTACGGCGGCCCCTCTGCGCACCTACCGGCCTAAAATCCAACTCAACAACTATTTTTTAACGAGTGAAAAAGAAAATTTATCCATGGAAAAGAAAGAGGATGAGAAGATTACCTCTTTAGCGGAAGTTGTTCGTCGAATGGTTGCTCGTGCCTCCCGCAATCGACCGAGGAAGTTTGAGGTAAAAAAGGGTTTTTTGGACAAGTTTTGGGTAAAATGACAATGAAATGGTAAAAAAGAGTTTTCATCTACATGTATTTACTTTTTACTTTTTCATTGATATTTTATATTATTTTATTCATTTTCTCTAAAACCTAATGTTCCTATGGTATTGTGAGTGTTGTAATTTTTTCGCAGATGAATGATCTTGGAGCCTGAACGATGAAATACAGATACTTTTCTTTATTTGTTTTTACGTTTGTTACATGTACAAATACTTTTTAGCTTTTTCAGAAAAAACCTCGAGCTCAGTCTTCGTTCGTTCTCGTGCTCGTAAATCGATGAGAATGCAACCAAGTATACTTTTGTGGCCTTTTCGTACTCGTCATGGTAACACGAAAAGCGAAACTCATGGAGTATCCTTTAAGCTCTTTTCACGCTCCATAAAAACGAAAAGATTTATGAGCCACCTCATTCTTTTCACGCTCGTAAAAGTATTTGAAGAAAACATTTGATGGGCAATAGTTTATCACTTTTTCGGTCTCATTAAACTAATTTACGAAAAAGGAACTAAGAGAGTTATCTTTAAGTGTTTTTCAGACTCTCTAAATATGAAAAACCTTTGAGCTTTATCTCTTTGGGCTCGTTAAACAAACATTGAAAGACCCATATGGGACCGAGCCACTCCTTATTAAAGTTCGTTAAACATACTTCGAGGGACTCATCCGAAGGATGAGCTTACATCAACAAGCATGTGTTATCCTCCTCAAGCTTGTGTAAAAATAAAGAGGTACTCGCCAGAAATGGTGGGGGAGAATTTGGGAAAAAAATGTGTCTTTGTATTTGTGTTAGTGGCAGTAATAGTCACTTTTGAACATGTCACCCCCTTCGTCATTGAATTCGGGTTGGGAAATCTGTTTGTCTCTTGTTTGACCTTCTGCAAGTTCATATCTTGGGTCATCTTTGAGTCAATGCGGCCAAGACCATTGTCGTGTCATTCATATGTTCAAGAGAAGTCCAACCTTGCACGAGCCCTCTATCGAGTCGACCATCTTGAGTTATCAATTCCTACCATGTGAGCCTTCCCTGTGTCAGTTTCAAATCATTTTCATACTTTGATCTACCCTAAATCTGTTACTTATTTCGCATAATTGATGGGGGATACATCAAGGCCCTCCTATGACGAGTCTTTTCTCGTCGACTTCAACTCATCATCTGGGAACGAGACTTAGAAATCATTTAGTACCTTAGAGCCTGCATGCCTCAATGACAGGTTTATTCGCTTTCGACAGTGGGTTCAAATCATCAACCCCTGATTGAGAGATTCTATCGAGTGCTCGATATCAAATCATTTATTCACATTCGTTGGATTGTACTAAGGCACCTTGGGAGTCATTGACATCATTGGTGATTTTCCCTCGCACTTGTTAACGATTTTCATCAATGACCGGTAATCAAGTGGTTTCTACCATGTTCGACTTCAACACCTATAATCACATGGCTAGATTTGTACTTACGAACGATGGGATTGAAGACCCTGGATCTCACCATTTTGTTCCAGGTTGTGATGGAGTATTTATGATTTGTATTGATGCATAGATCCACTTTGTATGTCTCGTGGCTATGTCCGGTTTTGAGTTTTCTAGAACATATATCCACAGTGTATTTCTGGTGGTTATGTAGAATCTTGATGACATAGATCCACGGTGTATAATTGGTGGCCATGACTGACATTCATGATTTAAGTCACTTATAGTCTGAGCATGGGAATGCCTACCTCATAAATGGTATAATATTGCGCAGATGCTTGGTTGTTTGCAGGTTCTCGATTGGTGCGCTCCTTGTTCCCGACACACACACACACATTTTACAAAGTATTTCGGTTGTGACGAGTTCCAGCCTCATACTTTGGGGGGCATTATGTTACACATTATTTTGGTCACCCTGGTGATGTTTCTACAAGCATGTGTTCAGGATCCCAAAAGGATCTTTTGCATGAGAAAAGTAACTGGTTTCTCTCTCTACAAAACTTGTTTTTAGAAGGATGTTGCAGGCTAAGAGTAATACACAGTGCGGAAATGCCAGACTTCCGTAGGCTGTCCTTAACTCGGCCTACAGAATTTTCGTAGGCTGCTCTATAGACAGGGTGCGACGACGTTTTAAGACTAAGAAAAGGGACGAAGTTCACGAAGGTTCTAGAAGGGGATCTTCTAGAATATGGGGTGGCATTTGTATGGTTGGGATCCTATTGGCTTCTCTGATTTGGTGAGATCACCCTAATCTCTTTAACCATCTCTCCTTCTCCTATATAATGATGAATTTCTCATGGAAAAGGTTAAGCAAAAAGCAAGCAAGATCAAGTAAGAAATTTATGAAGGAATAGGCTGAAGATTGTGTGAGGAACTCTATTTCAATTGATGCTTGAGATCTCCATTATTTCATCAAGCTATTGTGGGTCATCTTCATGCAAGTTTGAAGCAAGTGTGTGTGTTGGAGCAAAGGGTCACTAAAAGGGAACCTTGCAACATCAAGGTGGCTTGGTTGTATCTTCCACTTTTACTTAATATAATACGGTGGCATGTTTCTTTCCCATAAAATCATTCTCATTTTATTACATGACTCCTTGATCACATGTATAGGTTTTCATTGAACATACTATTATTGCTTTCACTTTGGTTGGTTCGTGTTCCATTGCAAGATCAATAGCACGAGAGCACCGAAGCGAAGCAAGGATAACAAAGACATAAGGAAGCGATATTCAAAGGTATGTCATTCATCTCTCCTGTGATAGTAAATTCAATGATTAAACTTAGTGAAAGCGCCATGTCTTGTCTCGTTTTGTTCTAGATCTAGGTGGATCTAGGGAGATCAGTTTATGTCTGCATTCACCGATTTATCCAATAACAACAGAGTCCAGAGAATTCATTGAAACATATTAAGCAAAGGACAAAGTTGGCTCAGAGAACGTCACTTTAAGAGAAAATGTGACAACTCTCAACGAGGAAATTGTTGAATTGAAATTAGAGAAAGAGAATCTTTTGAAGAAGTAAATAAAGGAAGTTAGGTTCATGATTATTTGTCGATGTCACCCATGGTTATTTCAAGCTCAGCCACAGGCCCACCAGAAAAATAATCAGCAAAAAGGAAAGCATATCACTGAACTTGAAGAACAGTTGGGAAGGAAAATTCAAAAAATAAATATTTGAATTTAAGAAAAAGAAAGCTCGAGCAGGCTTCTTGAAGATACATTAGAACAAACCGTTGGTACACAACACTTATTTGAAGCTAGAAAAATATGTGGGATCAAATTATTCAAGTTATGGAGCAATCTAGGACCCACTTGGAAATATATTAGTTCTCTGAAACAATGACCATGAAAAATGCACAAATTGATATCAACAATCATATATCTGAAATTGAAAAGAAGATGCCTTAGGCTGAAAATATTATTGAGTTTATCAATTCTCTTTCTGATCAGGAATTAAAAGATTCTTGAGTGACAGATAGATTTGATGTTGTATTTAAAGTCATACATGTCATATAAAAGGAGAGATGCTCAAAGCATTGGTTTAAAAGATTGAAGAAGTCCATTAGGTGATAATTAAATTTAAAAGACAATTCAAAAAGGTTAGAAAACTCGGTTTACCATCTCCCTAGGCAATTGATCCTTGGCTTCAGCCCGAGGAAGCCTATATGCATATGTTGGTCGCTTGCATAGATAATATGCAGTTCGACATTGGTGAAAACAAAGTGTTCTCTGGGAGAACTATTGTTAACTCTTTGGGAAAAGATTTTACTATTCTGACAATGCTCACTGATTTGTTAATCAACCAACCCGCCAGTCCTTATTATTTATCCATGGAACTTGAAGTGTTGTATAGAAAGATGTTGAAACAACCATTTCCCTCAAATACCGAATGGAACGAAATGCTCAGACTCAAGCTCATCCCGACAAAGCCTCGTCAAGAAATGATTATTCAAACGAACAAAGATAAATAAAACATTAAATTAACTCTTGATATTGTTGAGACCGGTCATCAGAGTCAAAGAGGAATGACAAACAGAGGGAAGAAGATTACCATTAAGTAGCCATTAAGTAGTCGATAGCTGGACACTTACATTTAATTAAGAAAAGTCAAGTTGGTCCAAAGATGAGAGGTAAAAAATAGTTTTATTTTAATTTACTTTTATTTCAAAGTTAGTTTTAAGACAGTTATTTGACGGTTACTAAAAGAACTATAAAAATATTTTATGAAGACTCTCAAAGGGTCGACATTTCCTGGAAAGACATACATTGCTTTCTAAGAATTCGCTGCCATGAGAATAATGATCTTTTAGATCTTTAGTAGCATCTTCGTTTGATTTTTGAAATAAGATTAGGCTCCAATTTGTATTGGCATTTATGTTATGTCAATGTTTTACTTTTATTTATATGTATTTTTACTTCTCTCATATATCAATTGATTACAGTATGAACCTTTTTCCTTGGGTTGACATGATCGTCCTTTGAATTCTATTCATTTTAGAATGATGGTTTTCAAGTAAACAACAAGGTTGGCTTGACATTATCTTTCTATTGAGATTTATATGAATGATATTTGTTAGTCTAATATACAAAGTATTCACTATTGTATATGATGTGAATGTTGTTCATGGAATCTTTCTATAATGACACTAGTTATTTTCTTTTATTTATTTTCCCGTGATCACTTTATCTTTGAGAACATGCTTCTTAACCATGAAGTGATAGGATTTGGTTTATTTTCTTATGTTTTGAAGTGAACTAAGATCTTGTTTTATTTGACACAGTATGATACTCATTGGATAAAGTTGTCTTGTTTCGTTACCGTGTTGATGCTATTGGATATTCTGATTGATTATGATATCGCTTTAAATCTAATCTACCTTCATATTTAATTTAACAAAGGGATACCCCCTCTGGCTCCTAGATTTTTCTAAGAGAGCCCAAAGCGGGAAGAGGCCTCTCAAGGGCTTCTTTGGGTGCCTTGGCATTATTCTTTAGTAAGAACAAGTTGAGGAACAATAAAAGGTTATGTTATCTCTCCAGGAGTCCTTCTCAGGTTGTAGGTAGAAGAAGCCCGGTAACTTAAAGTGTGATTGATTTTGTGTTTATGTTTGGATCAAAGTGGGATAATTGACCTACTGGATTGTTATCAAGACAGTCAAATGTATATAGCCAATTGAGACAATGCTTTCAAGAATTAATGATAAGATAAATAGCTTAACTGGTGGATGAAGAAGGCTATGCTTATTAACCAGAACACACATGTGATGGGTCAAATAAAATAGTACAGATTCCTTATTTAAATCATGGTTTATGAATTGACTAAGTGAGATAACAGTCACTAGCAATTAAAATAAACATAGATCAATAATAATCAACAAAGTACAAAAAGAGAAAGGTAATGGCAATCTGACATCAACAATGAAAGGAACTTGTGATTTGTATTATATATATGAAAGTTTCTTACAATAGCAACATGGTCTCTGTATCCAAACTCAACCCCCGCCCCCCCCCCCCTTTCATTCATTTGAAGTTCTTGGCTTTATAGACTTTACAACAAAGTTTAAGATCCTAACAAAATGGATCTAAAATACTAATAATAGAATAAGGTCAAAATAGTTTTCAAATCATAAGATTAGATCCTAACTTAAAGGAATCAAATCCTAATTCTAATCTGTTATCTTCAACATCTTAGATAGTTGCAACAATCTTTGACATGCTCAACAACCTTCAAGGTGATGACAAGGCACTTAAAATCTTCCTTTGACAACTAGATAGTATCTTGACTAAAAATAGAAAGGCTCTTCGACCTTTATATCCTTTGCATCAACTTCAAAAACTTTAAAAGAGAGAGTGATCTCTATCCCTTTTAATTTTATCATTCATTTGGAATCTTCCTCAAATGATTTGGCAGCGAAAACATTTGATCTGAGCGAAAATACCATCATTTTGCCTGTCTCTATGTTTTCGGTGGCTTGTGAGCCAAAATTCTAACCTGTAAGCCACCGAAAGCTCTACTTTCGGTGGCTAAAGAGAGCTGTGCAAACTGAAATAGCCACCAAAAAGGCAGGCTTTTTGTCAAATTAGTTTTATTTGTTGCTATTATAAAATCACAAAAGCTCGTGTGAGCTGCTAAACAAGGAATGTATTCTCAACTTGCTATGATGGAAGTCCATTTGCCTGCTGATGTACTAGTTGTTCAGTGAATTGATCCCTATTCTATAGCTTTGTGCACTGTGAGCAAACATAAAGAGTTGACCTGTAATAACTTGCTCAACCATTACACAAATAGGCTGAGACAAGGCATAATAAAGTTGATACCAGTGTGTAGTTGAAACTACGAGAACAATAGTGAGCCATTATCGGATAACACTCTTGATTTCTTTTATTTGAAATTAGCCTATGTGAACCCTTCTCAGTGAACATATGAAAACCTGCCCCATTACCTGTTTTCTGTCAAATTTGTGATGGATTTCCTACTGTCAAAAGAGAAGAGGAACTACTATGCATACCATCATACCTTCAAACAACATGCCAAAATAGAGTATGGGCAAGTACAAATGCCTGAGCTCCTTTGTTTCAATATCCAACACAATACCTTCTGGATGATTATCAACATGCTTAAATAGCTGAACTTAAATTCTCACCTTGAGATTTTCATATGAGACACTATTTGATCCTGATGCACTGGATAAACCACCTTATATTTTAACAAAAGCATTTAGTCTAGAATCTCTCTGATGCTGAAACAACAAACATTTTACTACTTTTATTTTCACAACTTTTACTTTTGCAAACGAGTCAAAGACTATCATTTTCTCCAGAAAGAATAGAATGCGAAAATGCTTTTATTTGAGGTGGGTCGAGAAAGAAAATGCAACACCATCTTGGATCATGATCAATAGTATTCCCTAGTTGAGCAGCGCAGGAGCCAAAGGAGCACAACTCTCGGCCTTTGTTTTGAATGCGCTTCACCTGATGATGATACCTAAATCATTTTGTCTTCTGGTAGCAAGCATTTGACACCTTTAATGAATCAATTGCTTTGCTGTTGAATTTTTAATCATTAATACCTGAAGCAATAATACCCTTAGAGCTCTTGTTGCAGACTTGTTGCCACGATCAACGTCTCTGCCAGCTATACAATCTTATACACATGGCATTCGAGTGTTAACTAGAACTTGATTCTAGAAGCTTGGCAGTCAATGATTCCTTGATAAACCACCAAACTTATTCTGCAAATCTTTTGAACTCTTCTGCATACACAACCCTTGATATTTGCTACGTTTTTATCACGTTTTGCTAGGACAATTCTAGCAGCTGATAAATGACACTGGTATGAGAGTTTGCTCAAACATTGCATCTTAACACGATATACCTCATTCTTCACACATAGATACCAAATCGACATATACACGATTTCGACATAAAGCACCTGTCTTTGTTTGGTTTGTTTGATTTCTGTGTTGACTCAGACTTAGCTAGTGGTATGAGCATATAACTTAACTCGTGGCTCTGCATAATGTGTCGACTTGGCATATGAATTGGATCGATATGACAATTGTCTTGTGGGCCCAACCAAAATTTTGCAAAAAGCCAAAAAAACCGAAGGCTAGGCTTAGTTTGACATGTGGATGAAATGAATGGACTATAGAGCTTGGCACTTGGATTTGATGACTTGAAATATGGCATAACTCATGGCTTGACTCATAGTATGACTTGGTTTATAGACATGGAGTTGGCATATATTGAATGACCTAGTCGATAAGATAGACTAGGCTTACTTAAGTACATACCCTTTTGTTTTTGGTAAAATAAAATCATATTTTTTATTTTAAAATTCTAAAAAGGCATAAAAGTAGGGTTTAGGAAATGTAACATTTTTTGTGTTTTTGTAATATTGTTTAAGACAGAGTAACAAGACTCTCAAGTAAACATGATCAATGGGAACTTGTTCAAGAAAATGGAGATAAAACACTGGCCATAAGACTAAAGAAAATGACATGTTAAGCACGAACAAATGAAATTCCTCAAAATTTACAAAATCATTTGAGGAGATAACATGTTCTGCATTTTTTGTGTTGTGAAAGATGTTCCTAAAGGTGATTTGGGATGGTTTGTCCCCTTGATGACAAAATATAGTCTATAGAGTGATCACAGTGTTAAAGCTACGACAAAGTGTATATCCATGAGATGCACCTGCATATAATGGGATATCCTTGATAGGTGGCAATTGGCTAAGGTCTCTGATGAGAATAATTGAATAGTTGCCAAAAGGGGTGTTTTTATGTAAATGAGATGCTTCTCAAAGACGCTCATCAATGTGGATGAAAAGTGTTGGGATAATGAAGCTCATTTCATCAATGAGAAAGTATCGGATTTGCTGGAGGTCTTCTTGGAGATTGGAAAGCAAGTTTCTGTCTAATGAGAGGAAATGATTTGCAAGAATGCGTAGGGTATAATGGCTTGTAGATGCTTGGATCTCGAAGGCTACGGCACCAATCAGAGCAAGCAATGACAAAGGGTTTGAAGGAATTATGTGGTCGAGGAAAGTTTTTCTTTAATGCATCCAATCAAGTATGATTTTCCAATACATGTAGTGCCTTGTATGATCATTCTTAGGGGAGGGTTGTTGTCTTTGCTTATGGAGTGCATTAAGACAATGGAGAGAGATTTGAGTTGGACGAGGGACAATGTTTTAGAAGAGGGTGTATTTGAATAACATGGTTGTGGAAGTTAGTGGTGTGAGAGACAGTTTTCTATGAATTATATGGATTTTTCTTGCAAGTTGAAGGGGATATATGTAGTATTCCAATTATGGTTGTTGTCAAAGTCATGATGCCCTAGCATGTCAAGGTCACTTATTTGGATGTTGTTGGTAGGGTGGAGTTGGGATCATAGAATTTCCCATTCATCCAAATCCATGGGGGGATTTGCATTTCATCTCCAAAAAAAATAATTTGTGCAATAGGAAGAGGTGTAGGGGGTTTGTGGTTGACATGCCAAGGAGTGTATGGGTTCTTTATTTGTACCCAATTTATTGTAAGTTTTTCATTGGATGTGCCTATGTCCAATGGAATATTATGAAAAGGTTTATATAGCATGAGTTCACTCCTACATAAATCTATGTAGGAGGGTGGTATTGTAGAGTAGTGCGGTAGAACACATACAATTGCCTTTAGCTCTCTTAATTTCCATTTTTCATTTTTCCAGTGAGCATCATATGACCAACATTTTGCAACATCTATAAGAGGTGTGGATTGTAGCAGGGATGGACACAAAAGGTAAGCATCCATGAAGTTTGATGTTGGGAAGGATGTGTTGTTTTCTAGCGAGATACGCCTATAAATTTTTCTATTGATATTCAAGGAAAAGAAAGGGTGGATACTAATTGTGAGCGACAACTTTTGCAACATATGGCATATTTCTTGTGTTCCTATGTCATGATCTACAAGTGTTTATGTAAGGAAATTTCAGATTGCGATAATGGAAGTATCAAGAACAGGTGCAACAAGGGAAATTCTACGAAGCATATGGTGGAAGATTTCAAACTTTGTTTCTGCTTTGGATGCATACTTGGCAATGTACATTTGAAAAACATGAAGGGAGAGGACTTGTTAGCAATCAACATTGCCACGACAGATTGAAAGGATTGAAGCATTGTGACTATTTAGTTAGTTGTCATTCCAAGTAGGGTCGTAGGTTTTATTGCCATGTTCGTCAATGAAAAGGCTAGACATGGCATGGAACTATTGTGGTGGATTATAATGACATGCATGGATAGTTCCTTTGTGCAATTTGTGTGGTATTGAATGTAGTTGACTTGATTTTCATAGTCACGACTTGGGTCGGTTTTGAACATGTCTTATGTGCCTAACAAGCAAGGATCATTTTGAATAGAGCACAGAACAAATGCGTTCATGTGGTGAGCATACCGTGGATTCCAAGTTGAAATATATTGATTGAAGAAATCCTTAGCTTTTGCAATCTTAATTGCATTATCCCAGCCAAGCGTATCCGCATTAGGTTTATTATCCAACCATAGGAAACGCCAAATATGTGTAGATCCTCTGTGATGCCATTCATACATATTAATGCAAGGCAAGAATTGTTAGAAAATGTTGGTTTACAAAAAAATTACTATATAAATGATGTTGGTACAAGGGTTAGAGAATAAACATGTACCAATAGTCTTTTGCATGGTGATGTTTCTCCAATAACTCATCATGAAAGGCTATGAACTTGTGATGCATGAATAAAGATGCTAGATATGGATTGAAGACAATATTTTTATTACACCAGTGTCGTTGCTTGCTCACATCAATGAGCAGGCTACTAGGCATGATTGCAAGCAGGTCAAGCCATTTGGTGTTGGTTGCACTCAATGTAAATAAAAATGTTCGACAACCAAGTTGTGAAATCATACATGTTAGTTCATTCCTGGACTTGGGCCAAAAATATCTTGTTCCACGAAGAGATGCCCCAAAGTGCATTAGTTGTTTTGCAAGCTTGTCACCAGGGGTGTGTTCCAAAGGGATGTTAAGATCGACAATTGTTATGGGGAAGTTGTCTTCAATGTTTTTCTTGACAAATACAAAATCAATCGCTTGACTGTGGTGGCACATTATGATATTATAAAAGTAGTAGTGGAATCTTGGGTGCGTGCCAAATCTGTTGTCGTGATACCTTAATAGGTGCAATTCATAGTCCTGCATTTGAATTGTTTTAAATCATGGTTGCACGAACATGGAAATGCCATTGGGGAACAATGCGGGGAAGGCCATAGTAAATAATCCATGTGTGTTGTATCATTGGTTGGTGACAACCCAATAGGTTCCCATGGAATTGACTTTGTTGTTTGGAAATTTGGCAAGTGCAATTATCTTTTTGTTTCTTGGAGCTTTATACATGCATTATGAATAGTGGCTACAAAAGATGACATTTGATGGTAATTTGTGTCTACGGACATAGTTTGGGTGACTTATGTATTTATAGAGTTGTGAGGGGCATCTGTAATAGGAGAGTTGGAATGGTGAAGCAAAGGGGAAACATCAGTGGGGGAGGTTGACGAAGCCATGAGTGTGAAGGTGGACATTCTTATAATATAGGTCATTTTCTAACTCGTACTCCAAAGAAACTATAACATGGGATCTACTAACAATGCAATCATAAGAGTGGTGGTCAAAGCTATCACGTGAGACGATCAAAATGTCCAAGTCTTGCACACACCAAGGTAAGCAATTGATGATTGAAGAAATGTCATGAATAAATCTTATAGTATGGCCATTGTATTTGTATTGTCCATTGCGTGCATGAGTGACCTACAATATGGGGTTAACATGTGCTATGAGCATTTTTTCAACTTATGTAAGGACTGCTATGACACAGGGTTGTTCACCGAGATCCATGTCGTTCCAAAGCGAATTACGGTGGCCATTTTTTCCAAAATGCATATGCAACAAATATGATTTATGTTAAAGAAACAAAAGTGAAGTCCGTGATATGATTCTTTACAAATTGTGCATACGTGGATGCATGGGAGTATATCTAGCCGTGCACAAAATTGGTGGTGTGCTTGGGATATGTTATTATTGTTGAAACAATGAACCATTGAGGGTGGTTGAGGGATGTTACTTTGGATGTTTGTGTGAGTGGTCGTTTGTAAAGTGGGATTGTAGTTTGATGATGAAAGATTGTTGATAAAAACATGTGAAGTGCTAGCTTCACTTGGGGCAGAGGGCAACAATATTTCTTGGTTTTGTTTTGGACAAACATGGTTTGTAGAAGTAGATGTGCATGCTTGGGCAGTTGGACTGACATGTTGAGATTCTCTCATTTTCTTATTGATGGCATATTTATTTCGCTGATATATATAACATTTGTGCACATTTATGTGTTCTTTGTTTGTTGCATAGTAATTGTGGGAATGCTCTTTTTCCCACAATTACAAAAATGGAGGGAATAAAAAAAGTTATAGCCTCTATGCTTGTTAGAACTTGCTAATTTCGTAAAGTAATAGCTTGTTCCCAACTTTCAAATCTAAATGTTTTGGTGTCACAATGATGACCTTCATAGAAAGTGTGAATAGGTGTTGCTTGTATTCAACTTTGGAGACTATTTCTTTGATGGAGTCACACTTGGATGAAAGTAAATGCAAGTCTCTCACATTGATTCCTATTAGCTTGGTTGCCGCATACTCAAAGAAGAGAGTAGAATCTAGTCATCCAATGTGGTCATGGAAGTTAAATTCAAGCAAATACCTGTATTCTTAGTCAAGCAAATAATAATTGTATTTGGGACAATGAAAACTATTTTTATTTTTTTGGACGAATTTCTTCATGCATTTCCTATCAACAATGATCAAAGGGTAGCCAAGGTTGTAGAAGTTGCCCATCGAAATTTTTGTTATGGTGGCGTTAAGTAAAATCCATTCATCTTGTTTTAGAGGGGTTTGTGCTAGCAACCTCAACAATTGTTTTTTTTTGTTTACCTTCTTAGGAATAGCTAGTAAAGGATGGGGAACAAGCATGCAATCCCTCTTTCTCGAACCATTGTGTTAGCCTAAGTGTTTCTTCAATATATAGGTTAATTAGAATGATGGATTTGGATATAGTCCCAATAGTCTTTCCATTGAAATTAGCTACATGTCCCCCCTTGTAAACTCCCCACTATAATACCGAGTTTAATTAATGCTTAATGTAGATATGGTATGTGGCTATGACCAAGCGATGTAATATGGAATTGTATTTCTGAACGTTAATAGTAAAATGTGATGTCAGTTGCTAAGGGGACATGGACAAAGACGGGGGTTGAATTAATCCATAAGAGGGGGGAGTGTCTAAGAGAATGCCTACGAGGGGTATTGTTGATGCTTGAATCCGTCATGACCGAAACGACAACCTCACGAGGATATGAATCCTCCTCTGTTTTTATAGAGGTGGTACTCCTCTTTGGCTTATGGTATTCTTTAATAACTTTTAAGTCTAGAAATAATGTAGGACCTTAAGATGGTTTGATCTTTATGCTCAAAGAAAGATAAAAATGATAAAAGTTAAAAAGATTTATTTAAGAGAATTTTTGAGAAAGGACCAAGAACCTCACATAACACATATTGCAGAAAATAAACACAATTTCCTCACATCCATCATAGTGAAAATAAAGACTTTTCATCACACATAAAAATAAAAGAAGATGGTCCAGACCGTTGATGTTTGGGCAACATCGGAAAGACATTCTACTAGATTGATAATTAATAATAAGATTATTAATTATTAAGCAATATTATTAATGTAATAATATATTTATAATATAAAGTATAAGTATATATAATAAAGCACAAAGTATAAATATAAAGTATATTTGTATTATATGTATAATATAATATAAAGTATATTTGCATTATATGTATAATATAATATAAAGTATAAATATATTTATTACCCAAGGAACGCATATCTTCATGGATGGTCACCATGGTCACCATATGTTCTTTATATATAGAACACTCATCTTTGTAATAAAATATTCATTCACATACAATATCATCTCTTATGAAAATTCAACATGGTATCAGAGCGGGACTGGGCTTGACTCCAACTATTCTCCAACTATTTATAAGGAGGTATTCCCCAACTATTTACAAGAAAGAAAATTTAATTTAATTTTAAATTCAATTTTCAAAGAGACGTGTCTTTTTGGATCAATTTAATATTACTATAAAAAGACACAACAATAGACACAAATATTTTTCTCTCATACCCGTGGGAAGTGATCTAAGGAAGATAACAAAGTTTCTAATTAGTTGAAATTTTTTGAGTGTAATTACTTAGTGATGTTCTAGAGTTTACTAAAGTAATATGTTGGAAGTAATTACCACTTGCGGAAAATTGTGCTTATCTAATTTAACACTAGAAAATCAACATGGTTAGTCGTATGATATTGAGTATATCATGGATGTGTGTTCGTAGAAGCTGTATCATTTTGAGGGTCACTGTATATAGTTGTGCACAAGATAAATTGATCTCCTCTAAAAGATGCTTTTTGTTATTCTTGTTTCTTGTTCCGGGCACGTCACAGGTAATAGCTCTAAGAAGGAGCCATAATGACAGTTGTAGGAAGAAACATGAAGCAATATTATTTAGACATCGATTTGTGCACATCAATGTATTGAAGAAGAAGAAGAGGAGGTCAACACATGTAGAGGGAGCAGATGACTTTGAAGACTATATAGCCTCAGAGAGAGTGATGGCTTCAAATGTTTTCTGCAAGAAACTGGAAAGTCTCATGACAACATGTTGTAGCTATTAGAGAGCTACCCATCGGCCTTGGATGCATGCTGTGAAGTCACTATGGATTTCCTATGATGTATAGATTCGTGTGTTCGACAGTCAATGGTCATGAGATTTTGTGGATGGCGAGAATGTTAGAGTCTATGCCGGATATAATACCTTCATCATTAAGAGGGATTGTTGAGATTTTATGTAATTTCATAAGTTATTCTTAAGTGTTAATGTTTTAGCTTCGAGCTGACATTCTCTCGGGATTGGTCATGGTAACTTGACCAATGGAGAATGGTCACGACATAGTCTTCTAAGGACATAAGACTCAAAGTGCGTGGCTTTCAACATCCGAAAGGACTAAAATTATTCCTATGACACAGATGGCAACCTGATCAGGAAGAATTGATCCAGATGGATCTAGGGAACATCAAAGAAGTTTTAGAAGTGTCCCAGAACGCACATAATCGACCCAGGACGCTATGAATGGCTTCAAAAGACAGAAAAAGGGAAAAAATCAATGTTCCCAAAATTCAATTAAAAGGACATGATCGCAAAGAAAACGTCGCAAGATTTCCAATGGAGCAAATGACTCGTCAAACGGAGTTACGGATCAAAAGTTATAAGCGGTTAAAGTTATGGTCAACCCAACCCAATCAACAGGGATGAGTCAACGTCCGTACTGCTGACATCAGCATACGTACGGATGATGTCATCATCTGTACAACCTACGTGGCAAGCACATAGAGTGACACGTGTCATTGACATCATCATGCCACATGGCAGCACCAGAGGCTGCCACGTGTCACTCAGATTTGAGTTTTTTCAGGGCACCACATGGATGAGTAAAAATGTGCCATGTGGCACCCTAGGTGATGCCATGTGGCATCACCCAGAAGGTGCCTCGGACAAGGAGATGACATCAGCAGCCATGTGGACAAGTCAGTGGATGCCATGTGGCCCAATAGGGAGGCGCCACGTGGCACCCTCGAAATGCACAAGGACCCTCCATGGAAAAAAAATAATATATATATATATATATATATAAATTAGAACTCCACTAAATATGGTAGCAGTTTTGCTATATTTAGCATTTCCACCAAATAAAACTGCCGCCAGAACCTTCGCTAAGCGTCCTGCTACATTTGGCGATGCGCGCCAAAACGGACCGCCATTTTTAGAAAAGCTGACAAACAGTCCGCCAAATAGAGCGGAGTCCACGAGATTTGACTCCAGGAACTCCGCTAACCTATGCCCTAAATTTAGCCAATCTACCAGCGTGCCAACAAACTCATTTATGAGACAACTGCCCAGTTTTTGTATAAAAAGGGGGTCCGGGCAGAGTTCATACAAGCAGGCACAAGACACACCAATGCACGGAGCACGAGAGTGGAGCAATGAGTCCACCTGTACGACCTGGTACGGATCCGTACTGACTGTACGTATTTTGGCACGCAAATCGAGGCAAGGTTGCCTCTTGGGTCAGAAAGTGCCAGAGTCAAATCGAGGCATGGAGACTGTCATTTTTAGGTAAAATGACACCACGAACACAATGGTGGTTTTAGTTTTCTGATCTGAGAAAAACTTCAACAGCTTAACTCCAGAATGAGTCATTTATTGCAGAGGCAGTGGCACGGTAACCAAGGTAGAGGTGTCTCTTGGGCCTAAAAGTGTCCGACTCGGATGGAGACGATTTGACAGTCGCTTTTAGGTGATTCGACGACGTGAATACAATGACGAGGTTTGTTTTTGCAGCAGAGCTTTAGAGCAGTAAGCTAAGTGCTGGAGAATCCAATGTAATCATGCTTTTCATTATGATGTTTTGCCATTAAATGTTGCAGCATAGCATGTGTGTTATAGGTTTGAAGGAGTAGAGAGAAGTTGCAACAAGGGATCAAGATCAGTTTATTCCTTCTATCTATTTGTTTATTATCTTCTTTGACATCAAATCAATCAGTTATATGTGACAAAGAAATTGTGGCACTTGCATGACAAGTGGCCAACGAAGCAGTTCTGATTCTCGTGGGTTCTGAGATCTTTTGTATGGGCTGCATATTTATGTTTTGGATCTGAGCAACAGATCTAAGGATTTTGATGGCTCCATGTTGATGGGGGTCATATTTTATTCTTTATATTTTTATGTATTGAGTATGTGGGGATGATGTCCATGTCAACATCATGGATGCCTCATGAGTAGAACTTGTGAAGCTGATACATTCCTAATCACATTCTGATCTCTTGTTGCCGTCACCAAAGAGGGACTTTGGCCTTACAACTTGTAAAGGAGATACATCATTACATCGGGAAGAATAAAGCGGTCAGGCTTTGGAGCATGACCCAAAGAGGTAGCCAACTGCAAGGGTGAACTCCGTTATCAAGAGAAGTGTCTTATCCATTATGTGTATTATGTTCTTATGTTGTTTTTCATCCGCACATAGGATGTTAAAAGCAAGCATGACATATTGCACATAAGGAAGACTAAAGAGGATTTCATTCACTTCCAATTCAAGCACATAGACTTCAACTTTACCTTTAATTGCAAATCGCTCAAGTAAAACATTCTATTACTGACCCATTTGAAGGAGTGACATAATTAACCAATTATTGGAAGCTTATCGCTCCCAGGTTTAGATCATGTGGTATCAGAGCAGGCTTGATTCCAATTGCAGGTGTTGAAGCTAAGGATGGCAAGGTCACCAAATGAATCGTGGTTTGATGAGCTTAAAGAGCTCAACCAAATGCTTCAAGCAGAGAATGCTGCATTGAAGACATTGTTGCATGTTGTAGAAGAAGAGAACCAAAGGTTGCAAGAGCAGTTGCAAGACATGAAGATGAAGACAGAGGAAGTTTCTTCGAATGAGACGGTGATAAGACCATCTTGTGACCATGGCAACTTCACCAGTTATGGGTTGAGCATGATAGTGCAAATGCATGCACACTTTTTCAAGCAAATGAAGATGACCTACATGCATCCATAAACCAAGGAGGATTCCTAGAAGCATCTTCCACCGATCCTTCTCACCGGGAACAATTGGACACATCTCAAGAAGCAGGCCAAGGGTCCCAGTTTGAGGTACAGGTAAATAAACCATGTGTACTTCCTTTCTTGATTAATGCTGATGATTCTTTTGAAATCCTTGAACAACATGCTTCTTGCATTGGCTTAAATTTGATAAGAAAAATGGGATACGAAGGAGGAGGCCTTGGAACCAATGGCCAAGGTATTGTGGATCCCATCGAGGCAGTGGTTTGGCCTCGATATGTCGGGATAGGCTATGTCATAAAGGATGTTGGAGAAAGCTCCAAAACCGTTCGAGAAGAAAACCCCATGATAGTCACTAAGACTCCAGAGGGCAATAGTTCATCAGGAGATGAAATTGATTCAGTGCAGGCCGAGAGCACAAATTCTCATGATCGAGGATTCAAGACATCTCCAGGGAGAGATAAGCATCACAATGACAGAGTTGAGACCAACTCTTCTTGCCAGTCTGACTCCAGAGGAAACTCACCAAGGTATAAGAAATCTCGAAACTCTAAAATTCCATTTGATTATAAGCATGTTAATCATATAAAGCAGAGATTTTGGCATCACAGACCATGCACTTTTTGTGGATTGAGTAACCACGCAGTGTCCCAGTGTTGGAAGAGAAAATCCTTGTGCAGGAAGGTTATGGCAACCATGATAAGGACGAGGATTGCAGATTGCTTTCCACACACGAAAAAGAGCAGGGGGAATGTACCTCTAAAGGAGAAAGGCTACTGCAACCATTGTAGTAGAGATGGGCATCATGAGGCCACTTGTTGGGCCTTACATCCAGATCTACGTCCAAAGAGGGATAAGAAGACCAGGAAGTCACCTATGAGGGAGACAGTCAGTCAGACAATGTTGTAGGAAAATCCGCCACCAGGAGAAGACCAACTACCAGAGAAAGGACAGCTCGGTAAAGAGGACGTGTTTGGAAAAATGGTTGAACAAATGGGGAAAATCTTTTTGAGTTAGTCGAGAGTGGCCATCTTTTGTAAATCACATGTTGCGATTCAAACACCATGGAAGGGTATCGTGTAAAAGTCATAATTATTGATATCACTTCTTTTTTTGGCACATGTTGATATTGTTAGGCCTTGTGAGGTAGTTTGGGTATGAGTTTCTTATTGTAAATCCAATGGACATGAAACTTAATGTAATGAATTTTGAGGACCAAAAGTCTTTTTAGTTGGGAGGCGTGATCCGAATGGATCTAGGGAACATCAAAGAAGTTTCAGAAGTGTCCCAAAACACACAGAATCGACCCAGGAAGCTCAGAATGGCTTCAGCAGACAAAAAGGGCAAAACTAAAAGTTCCCAAAACTCAATTAAAAGGAAATTATCGCGAAGAGCACGTCGCAAGCTTTCCAAAGACGCAAATGGCTCGTCAAACGGAGTTATGGATCAAAAGTTATAAGTGGTCAAAGTTCTGGTCAACCCAACCCAGTCAGCAGGGATGAGTCAGCGTTCGCACTGTTGACATCAGCATACGTACGTATGACGTCAACATCCATACAACCTATGTGGCAAGCACAAAGAGTGACTCATGTCATGATGACATCAGCATGCCACGTGGTAGCACCAGAGGCTGCCATGTGTCACTCAGATTTGAGCTTTTCAGGGCACCACGTGGTCGAGTAAAAATGTGCCACGTGGCGCCCCAGGTGATGCCATGTGGCACCACCCAGAACGTGCCACGTGTCCGAGATGACGCAGGAGATGACATCAACAGCCATGTGGATAAGTCAGTGGATGCCACGTGGCCCAATAGGGAGGCGCCACAGAGCACGAGAGTGGAGCGTTGAGCGTGCCTGTACGGCCTGGTACAGACCGTACAGATCCGTACAAACTGGTACTGGTTTTGGCACGCAAATCAAGGCAAGGTTGCCTCTTGGATTTGAAAGTGCCAGACTCATATCGAGGCATGGAGATAGTCATTTTTAGGTAAAATGACACCACGAGCACAGTGGTGGTGTTAGTTTTCTGATCTGAGAAAAAAATTAGCAGCTTAACTCCAAAATGAGTCATTTATTGCAGAGGCAGTGGTACGGTAACTGAGGTAGAGGTGTCTCTTGGGCCTAAAAGTGTCTGACTCGGATGGAGATGATTTGACAGTCGTTTTTAGGTGATTCGGTGATGTGAATCCAATGATGAGGTCTGTTTTTGCAGCAGAGCTTCAGAGCAACAAGCTAAATGTTGGAGAAGCCAATGTAAGCATGCTTTTCATTATGTTATTTTGTCATTAAATGTTGCAACATAGCATGAGTGTTATAGGTTTGAAGGAGCAGAGAGAAGCTGCAACAAGGCAACAAGATTGGCTTATTCCTTCTATCTATTTGTTTATTATCTTCTTTCACATCAAATCAATTAGTTATATGTGACAGCAAAATTGTCGCACTTGCATGACAAGTGGCCAATGAAGCAGTTTTGATTCTTGTGGGTTCCATGATCTTTTGTATTGGTTGCATATTTATGTTTTGGATCTGAGCAGCAGATCTAAGGCTTTTGATGGCTCCATGTTGATGGGGGTCATATTTTATTCTTCATCTTTTTATGTATTGAGTATGTGGGGATGATGTCCATCTCAACATCATGGATGCCTCATGCGTAGAACTTGTGAAGCTGATACATTCCTGATCACATTCCAATCTCTTGTTGTTGTCATCGAAGAGGGACTTTGGCTTTACAACTTGTAAAGGAGAGACATAATTACATCGAGAAGAATAAAGCGATTAGGCTTTGGAGCATGACCCGAAGAGGTGGCCCACTGCAAGGGTGAACTCCGTTATCAAGTGAAGTGTCTTATCCATTATGTGTATTATGTTCTTATGTTGTTTTTCCATGAATTTTCGCACATAGGATGTTAAAAGCAAGCATGACATATTGCACATAAGGAAGACTAAAGAGGTTTTCATTCACTTCCAATTCAAGCACATAGACTTCAACTTTACCTTTAGTTGCAAATCACTCAAGTAAAATGATCTATTACTGACCCTTTTGAAGGAGTGACGTAATTAACCAATTATTGGAAACTTATCGCTCCCGGGTTTAGATCAAGAATTGTACTTGTAATCACAGAACACTCCATTGAGTACGTGACAACTGTGGGACACTCAATGTGCAAATTGAAGACGACTTTATATGGACTAAAGCAGGCACCCAGAGCATGGTACGGTAGGATCAACAATTTTCTGACGAGATTAGGATTTATAAACAACAATACAGATACTAACCTTTACTTTAAGGTTGTGGATGATGGTATGGTAATACTACTGTTGTATATGGATGATGTATTTATAAACAGGTGTGGAAAAGCTCATCTCAGAGTGTAAGAGAAAAAATGGTTGCTGAATTTGAGATGAAAGATCTCGGGATGATGCATTACTTTTTGGGTCCCGAGGCATGGAAAAGACAGGATGAGATCTTTCTGAATCAAGGGAAGTATATAATAGAAATCATGAAGAGGTTCGGGATGTTGGTTTGCAAGGCAATGGATACACCTATGGTATCAAATATGAAGTTGTTGCATGATACGACTTTAGAGAGTGTCTATGTTACTTTATACATGAAGATGGTCGGTTCATTAATGAACTTGACGAACACAATACCATATATATATTTTATTGTGAACACCCTGAGTCAATATATGGAGCAGCCTAGGTAGACCTACAAGAAGAGGATGACGAGACTTGTTTTGAAGGATAAGTGATGAAGCCAGCAGGTTGAAGATCCGGTTGATATTCAGTGCTTGAGAAGGAGTCGGATAGTCAGTTCCAGAGGGATATGGGTACTACAGTAAGGAGCAGGAGGCTCCGCTAGATGGAGGAAGCAGTCATGTGTGGCGCTCAGTACAACTGAAGTTGAGTATCTTGCAGCATGTGTAGCAATTTGTGAAGCAATGTGGCTTCAGAAATTGCAGACTATTGGACTGAATTTGACTTGTAGGTAAGACCTACAAGAAGAGGATCATGAGACTTGTTCTAGAGGAGAAGTGTTGAAGTCAGTAGGTTAAAGATTCAATTGATATTTATTGCTTGAGAGGGAGTTGGAAATTCAAGTCCAGAGGGAGATGGGTACTACAGTAAGGAGTAAGAGGCTCCATCGAATGCAAGAAGCAATCATGTGTGGTGCTCAATACGGATGACGCTATGTTTTTGGCAATGTCTATCCTAAAGTCTGCACCTGACTGCTAAAGGGCATAGCTAGGCCACCTCACGTTATGAATGATTGTTTTTTATTATTATTTATGGGTCAGTTAGAGGGTTGGTTTACCAAGACATGAGCATTGTCTGGTTGGCCAAATGACATGGACGAGGGTCCTCCTTGGCTGGTGGTACACCAAGGATAGATAAGTGAGACAGTAAAGGTAAAAAACAAAGAAAAACAACAAACCATTCAATGAACAATCTGCTACCAGAAGTTTAAATCTTAAAATGTCATTTCAAGCATTAAACATGTACCAAAAACACAATTATTGCCACAGGTTGCGACAAAAACAAATATTCATCAAATCATAGTTGTTATCACAGGTTGCATATTAATAAAGATAAGTTATATAGTAGCTGAAGGAAAAGAAACGTACTTTGCACAAATCAAAACTGTATTCGAGATAAGAAACACATACGAATTTAGACACAAACACAATTTCATCAATAATATCTTCACCATGTAGAGATCTTTAATCCATGTGCATAATGGGTCCAACCAGTTGTTGTATCAATCTTTTTCTCCCCTGAAAACTGAACCCTTCTAACATACAAAGACTACCTATCTATCACAGATGTGGAGGCCCTCGACCAGTGTGGAACTGAGGGGTCCTCTACACATCGGTTGTTAAATAACTTATTAACTTAACTAAAACACACTGCTAGAGTCTGTTAATGAATACTCCAAGCTTGATTTAATCAAAAGGAGTGGTTCTTATCACACAAAAAAGACCACTTATTATGCTTTAAGCTTAAAAGAGTTTTGAACTAGTCAATTAAAAACTACTACTAGCGATGAAACTGGATTGATGCATGCGCTGGAATGAATTGAGATTTGATAGAAAATGACTAGGAGTGACATAACTGAGTTCTGGATTGAGCACTGGCATGCATGTGCAATGTTGGAGGCCACTAGAGATAACTGAATATGTTGATAGTGTTTTTTCCCTTACTTATCTCCTAGTGGAAAGAAGCAATTCATGTGGCCTTTTCCCGGAGTCTCTAACATTCTTTCTACAGTCTGGATTATAGCTTCTCGATTTCCTTGGTTGTGGCATTACATGGTCCGTATTCTAGAACTTATGTTCTGTACCTGTTGGCTATCACCGAACTACTGCTAGATGAGCAATCTGATGACGTGGACTGGCTCGACGTTCCCTGGTTTGGCACCCTTTTCAAACTTTAAAATATGCCATTAATGGAGATAAGCAACTCTGGGATTTCAACGTTCGGGAGTTTTGGAGCGCAGAATATTCATATCTCCCGGAGGCCCGGAGTCATTAACCACCACTTATGCTAATTAACCTGAGATTAAGACTTCATTAAATATTTTGGGAGTTTGGGACTGTGAATGTTGAATTTGAGAATCTCTCGGAGTGGCAATTCGGGACCCACTTCAGTTGTTCGGGGTTTCGACACTTCAGGGATTTGGAGAACTGGGCTCACTTTGAGTTGAAATCCCCCGGAGTGTTAATCTCCTAGAGTCATAACCACGTTTATCTTAATTAATGCGGAATTATCCTTTAATCATTAAATATTTCGGGAGTTTTTGGACTCTGATTGTTTTGGAAACTATGTTTACTCTGGATCAAAATCTCATGGAGGAAATTTCATCGAAGTGATGTGGCGGCTGTGACGTCACGACCGATGATGTGTCATGAAAAGAAGGGTGACACGTGTCACATGGAATGGGCAAATGACATGCTAAAAATGCTCGAAATGAGTGCCACGTGTTGACGACCATTGGGTGTCACGTGTCACCACGGAGGAATGCTACGTGTCATCATAGATGACCGTTACGTGTCAACATAGATGAGCGCTACGTGTTTCTGGCTCTTTGGGGTTCGGGGTCTTTCAAACGGAAAGTATGTATTACTCCCGGAGGACCAGACTAGTGGAGTGATGTGGCACTTCGGGACTTCGACTCTTTTGGAAACTGTGTTAACTCTCGATCAAAATCTCTCGGAGGAAATTTCTCCAAAGTGATGTGGCGGTTGTGACGTCACGACCGATGACGTGTCATGAAAATAAGGGTGACACATGTCACCTGGAATGGGGCAAACGACTTGTTGAAAATGCTCGAAATGAGTGCCATGTGTCAGCGACCAATGGGTGCCACATGTCACCACAGATGAATGCTACGTGTCAACATAGATGAGAGCTACATGTTAGCATAGATGAGCGCTACATGTTAGCATAGATGAGCGCTACATGTCAACATAGATTAGCGCTACCTATCTCTGGATCTTCCGGGTTCAGGGGCTTTCAAGCGCAAAGTATGTATTACTCCCTGAGGACTGGACTAGCGGAGTGATGTGGCACTTAAGGATTTTTTGAATGTAGAGTATGGATATATTCCGGACAACTGACCTCTCATAGGGACGTGGTAGTTTGGGGATCTGGTACTTAGGGGGTTCACGATTGTCTTGAAGTAAAACCTCCTGGATGGTTGATCCTACGAGTCTGACATGGCAGTCTGATGTGTCATATTGTTGACATGTCATAGAAAGAAGGGCGACACATGTCACTCGAAATAGTACAGATGATAGAACTAAATATGCTTGAAATGAGTGCCACATGTCATGATAGGATTGTGCCATGTGTCATGATAGGATTGTGCCACGTGTCTTCGAATCTTAAGCTCTTGGGATATGACGTGTCTGTGATGACACTGTTGCTAACGTGGCATCGACGTTTCGACATTCAGTAGTTTTTGAGTGTTGTGTTTGGAAATTCCTAGAGGAGATCGTCGAAGCGATGCGACAATTCGACGTTCGATATTTTTTGGATGTTGTGCTTGGAAATTTTGGAGCCAAAGTCGCGGAGTGACTTATGTGTGACTCTTTCTATTAAACCTTGCGCAATTTCTAGAATCCTGAATGTGCGAGAGCCGTTGATCTGACGGCCTGTTTGATCTCCACCGTTGAAATTTAACCTGTCTCTTTGGCTTGAAATCTAACCCTGAAATGAATTGCTCTGAATTGTTGCGTTCGGTTCTGCGAAAGCTTACTGCGCATACAAAGGACTTGGTGGTTTTGGATGTCTCCTATGCACACAAAAGAATTTGTGGACCTGTTGCATGCTCAATTAGTGGCAAACATGATGACAATTATTTCGAACCAAATCATGACATGCAATTATCCTTCAAGAAAACATAAACAATTTGTGAAAAGATTCAATCAAGAAAGATAATGACAAAAATCCAAGTCATTTGGAGAGGGAGACCGACTTGACCAACCAAAAGAGAAATAATTTTGATGAAGGCACAGGGAAAAGAGGTAGCAGGGGCAGGGGTGCAGACTTAGGTCTCAACATTGGCTCCAACTAGGGATAACACTTCCCTGTGAGGTTCTAAGAATAGTAGATCAGTGCCTTGGAATTAAATAACTTGCCCCCACCTTACTTCTCTTACCTATGTTTTTGTCTGCTAGCCATGTATATCTGCTACTGTCTCTAATCCATGCATCTTATTGAACTTAAAATTGCAACTACACCCTAGTGCCTTTGTTGGGCTATGGAGTCTTTATTCACACAAAAACTAACTAATCAACAGCCACACCCCAGTGCCTTTGTTGGCTATGGAGTCTCTTATTCAAACAAGCTACTGAAACCAAACAATATGCGAACTGAAAATTAAATGCTCAAACTATGAGCTTATTGTCCTACTACCTACTCTATTCGGCTGAAAACCAACTCAAGCATGTGTAATTCCATTTCCACTGAAACCAAGAAACCATTTGACTGAGAACCATAACTCCGTGCATGTCACTGTTTAAAACAATCCAAAGAGGATATAACAAATGCGACAAAACTTAGCATACACCTTGTACTTACGGCTATAGATGATGATCGTGCTCAAACTTACAACCTTTGGGATATTGGAAAAATAAGAATCCATCCAACTTGCTATTGGATCTTGAAACTCGTGAAAAGCCTCCAACTAGTTGAGAAGACAAGGTTGTTGCTTTATGAGATCTGCATTATTGATAAGATTATACTCCTCATGTTCTCCTTGAAACAAATAATTAAGATCATATGCTTCATAATAAGCACGAGCAAGTAAATCCCCTTGAAACCGTTGATCATTTTCTTGGACAAAAAACTCTTTGACGGAATTAAAAACAACAAGATGGTCGTAGGAATTTGATGGCTATAAAATTCTTTTTGTAGCTTCAAATGAAGAATCAACAAGCTCAAGAAAATCTTAATTCTGCTAAACTATCTCTTCACAACTAACATCCATGTCCTTATTGCTATGACAAGAATACATTTGTTCAAATTCCTCACATCATTCATCATTTTCAGTTTTAAGAATGTTGAAAGTCGTCCTGTTGTATAACATAATTGGAAGAAGATACAATTGATAGTGAATCTTTTCCCTCTTCCTCAACATTATCGTCCCCTTCATCTATACTGCTAGAAGAAATAATAATTGTCTGTTGAATATAAGATCCAAATTCTTCACAACAGTTTTCAAACAGTAAATAAGCTGGAAAAAACCTTTTACAATGATCACTAAAAATTGCATGAAACTGTTCCAGGGAAGATATGCTAGCAGGAAAAAAGGATCAGTACCATTCACGAGCATCTCCCTCTAATGAGTACATGAACATATTCATTAATACATCCTCATGATGTATACCCAACTGATGCATGACCTCATGGAATTCAAGCAAATGATCTTCAGGGTTGTCATCTTTATTTTCTGTAAATCTGGGCAAGTAATCACTCCACACATATATAGTAGGAACAATATTTGGAAAACTAGGAACAACAGAGAAATGAAAAGGAGCAAACCTCCTAGCCAAGATGGCTTCCATATAAAAATATGACTTCTTAAAAATGTGGAGCCGC
The DNA here is from genome assembly GCA_009831015.1 of Picea engelmannii. Classification (NCBI taxonomy): domain Eukaryota; kingdom Viridiplantae; phylum Streptophyta; class Pinopsida; order Pinales; family Pinaceae; genus Picea; species Picea engelmannii. The sequence goes on along the minus strand of WSFP011337319.1, from coordinate 7,151 downwards.
CACTGGATTCTTTAACCATGGAGTCGCCAGGTGAATGATCTACAGTATGAATGTCTCTGATCTTTATTCACCATCAAAGGTCAGATCTAATCATTGTCTTTCTCCTAGGGAAAGATGTTTCGTTACTCCATTCCCTGACAACGACGCCAGAAGATGTTGGTCCTAAAGTCTACACCTCACTGCTAAAGGGCAGAGCTAGGCCATCTCATTTATGAATCGTTGGTTTTTTTTATTATTTATGTGTCAGTTAGAGGGTTGGTTTAGCAAGACATGAGCATAGTTTTGTTGGCCAAATGACATGGACGAGGGTCCTCCTTGGTTGGTGGTACACTAAGGATAGACAAGTGAGAAAGTAAAGGTAAAAAACAAAGAAAAACAACAAACCATTCAATGAACAATCCGCTGCCAAAAGTTTAAATCTTAAAATGTCATTTCAAGCATTAAACATGTACCCAAAAATAGTTATTCCCACATGTTGAAAGAAAAACAAATCTTCATCAAAGCATAGTTGTTATCATATGTTTCATATTAATAAAGACAAGTTATATAGTAGCTAAAGGAAAAGAAACATACTTCGAACAAATCAAAATTGTATTCAAGATAAGAAACACATACGAATTTGGACACAAACACACTCTCATCAATCGTATCTTCACCATGTAGAGAGCTTTAATCCATGCATGGTATGGGTCCAACCAGTTGTTGTATTAATCTTTTTCTCCCCTGAAAATTGAACCCTTCTAACATACAAAGAATGCCTATTTATCATAGATGTGGAGGTCCTCAACTAGTGTGGAACTAAGGGTTCCTCTACACATCGGTTGTGAAACAACTTATTAACTTAACTAAAGCACATTGTTGGAGTATGTTAATGAATACTCCGAGCTTGAATTAATTAAAAAGAGTGGTTCTTATCACACACACAAAAAAAACATTTATTATGCTTTAAACTTAAAAGAGTCTTGAACTAATCAATTAAAAACTGCTACAAGCAATGAAACTGGACTGATGAATGCGTTGGAATGAACTGAGATTTGACAGAAAATGACTAGGAGTGACAAAACTGAGTTATGCATTGAGCACTCACATGCATGCGCGCTATTGGAGGCCACTGGACATAACTGAATATGTTGGCAGTGTTGTTTCCCTTACTTATCTCTTGGAGGAAATAAGCAAGTCATGTGGCATTTTCCCAGAGTCTCTAACCTTCTTTCTGCGTTCCAGATTATAACAAAGGGCACCAGAAGATGTTGGTCCTAAAGTTTGCACCTGACAACTAAAGGGCAGAGCTAGGCCACCTCACGTTAGGAATGGTTGTTTTTTTTATTTATGGGTCAGTTAGAGGGTTGGTTTACCAAGATATGATCATAGTTTGGTTGGTCAAATGACATGGACGAGGGTCTTCCTTGGCTGGTGGTACACTAACGACAGACAAGTGAGACAGTTAAGGTAAAAAACAAAGAAAAACAACAAACCATTCAATGAACAATCTGCTGCCAGAAGTTTAAATCTTAAAATGTCATTTTAAGCATTAAACATGTACCAAAAACACAGTTATTCCCACAGGTTGCAACAAAAACAAATCTTCATCAAAGCATAGTTGTTATCACAGGTTGCATATTAATAAAGACTAGTTATACAATAGCTGAAGGAAAAGAAATGTACTTCGCACAAATCAAAATTGTATTCAAGATAAGAAACACATACAAATTTGGACACAAACACATTGTCATCAATAGTATCTTCACCAGGTAGAGAGCTTTAATCCATGCGTAGAATGGGTCCAACCAGTTGTTGTATTGATCTTTTTCTCCCCTGAAAACTGAACCCTTCTAACATACAAAGAATTCCTATTTATCACAGATACGGAGGCCCTCGACCACTTTGGAACTGAGGGTTCCTCTACACATCGACTGTTAAACAACTTATTAACTTAACTAAAACACATTGTTGGAGTTTGTTAATGAATAATCTGAGCTTGACTTAATCAAAAGGAGTGGTTCTTATCACACAAAAAATACCACTTATTATGCTTTAAACTTAAAAGAGTCTTGAACTAATCAATTAAAAACTACTACTAGCAATGAAACTGGACTAATGCATGCGCTAGAATGAACTGAGATTTGACAAAAAATGAATAGGAGTGACAGAACTGAGTTCTGCATTGAGCATTGTCATGCATGTGCACCGTTGGAGGCCACTGGAGATAACTAAATATGTTGGCAATGTTTTTTCCCTTACTTATCTCCTGAAGGAAAGAAGCAAGTCATGTGGTGTTTTCCAGGAGTCTCTAACATTCTTTTTGTAGTCTGGATTATAGCTTCTTGAGTTCCCTAGTTGTGGCATTGTAGGGTCCAGATTCTGAAATTTTTTTTATGTACCTGTTGGCTATCGTCAAACTACTGGCAGATGAGCAATCTGATGACGTGGACTGGCTCGACTTTCCTTGGTTTGGCACCCTTTTCAATATTTAAAATATGCCATTAACGGAGATAAGCCACTCCGGGATTTCAACGTTCGGGAGTTTTGGAGCGCAGGATATTCATATCTCTCGGAGGCTCGGAGTCATTAACCACCACTTATGCTAATTAACCCAAGATTAAGACTTTAATCATTAAGTATTTCGGGAATTCAAGACTGTGAATGTTGAGTTTGAGAATCTCCCGGAGGGACAATGTTGTGGAGTGACGTGGTAGTTCAGGACCCACTTTGACAGTTCGGGGCTCCGGAGAACTGGGCTCGCTTTGAGTTGAAATCCCCCGGAGTAGTAATCTCCCGGAGTCATAACCACGTTTATCTTAATTAACCCAAGATTATTCTTTAATCATTAAATATTTCAGGAGTTTCTAGACTTTGGCTCTTTTGGAAATTATGTTAACTCTCGATCAAAATCTCCTAGAGAAAATTTCCCCAGAGTGACGTGGTTGCTGTTATGTGATGACCGATGACATGTCATGAAAAGAAGGGTGACAGATGTCACCTGGAATGGGGAAAATGGTGTGTTGAAAATGCTCGAAATGAGTGCCATGTGTCGGTGACCAATGGGTGCCACGTGTCACCATAGATGAATGCTACGTGTCAGCATAGATGAGCATTACGTGTCTGCATAGTTGAGTGTTATGTGTCTCCGACTTTTCAGGATTTGGGGGCTTTCAAACGCAAAGTATGTATTACTCTCGGAGGACCGTACTAACAGAGTGACGTGGCACTTCGACTCTTTTGGAAACTGTGTTAAATCTCGATCAAAATCTCCCGGAGTGACGTGGCGGCTGTGACATCACGACCGATGACATGCCATGAAAATAAAGGTGACATGTGTCACCTAGAATGGGGAAAATGGCATGCTGAAAATGCTCGAAATGAGTGCCACATTTCGACGTCCAATGGGTGCTATGTGTCACCACGGATGAATGTTATGTGTCAGCATAGATGAGCGCTACTTGTCAGCATAGATGAGTGCTACGTGTCAACATAGATGAGCGCTATGTCTCTCCAGCTCTTTCGGGTTGGGAGATTTCAAACGCAAAGTATGTATTACTCTCGTAGGACCGAACTAGCGGAGTGACGTGGCACTTCAGGACTTCAGCCCTTCGACTCTTCAGGAGTTTTTGAATATAGAGTATGGATATCTCCCAGACAACTAACCTCCCAGAGTAACGTGGTAGTTCGGGGCTCCTGTAGTTCGGGCTTCCAGTACTTCGGGGGTTCGCGATTGTCTTGAAGTAAAACATCCCAGATGGTTGATCCTTCTAATCTTACGTGGCGTCTGATGTGTCATATCGCTGACGTGTCACAGAAACAAGGGTGATACGTGTCACTCAAAATTGTATAGATGACCGACCCAAATATGCTTGAAATGAATGCCACGTGTCGTGATAGGATTGTGCCACGTGTCATGATAGGATTGTACCATGTGTCGTGATAGGATTGTGCCACATGTCATGATAGGATTGTGCCACGTGTCTTCGTCTCTTCGACTCTTGGACTTTGACATGTTCATGACGTCATTGTCGCTAAAGTGGCGTCGACGTTTCGACATTCTAGAGTTTTTGAGTGTTGTGTTTGGAAATCCTCGGAGGACGATCACTGAAGCGATGCGGGGTTCGATGTTCGGGTGTTTTTGGATTCTATGCTTGGAAATTTTGACTCTGAATTCGCGGAGTGACTTATGTGTGACTCTTGTGATTAAACTTCGCGAGAGTTTTGGAATCCTGAATGTGCGAGAGCCGTTGATCTGACGGCCTATTGGATCTCCACTGTTGAAATTTAACTTGTTTGTTTGGCTTGAAATCTATGCCCTAAATGAATTGCTCTGAATTGTCACATTTTTTTTTCTGCGGAAGCTTACTATGTATACAAAGGATTTGGTGGTCTTGGATGTCTCCTACGCACACAAAAGACTTGGTGGTCCTGGATGTCTCCTACGCACACAAAAGACTCGGCGGACCTGTTGCACACTCAATTAGTGGCAAACATGATGACAAGTATTTCGAACCAAATCTTGACATGCAATTATCCTTCAAGAAAAGAAAAACAATTTGCGCAAAGATTCAGTCAAGAAAGATAATGAAAAAAAACCAAGTCATTTAGAGAGGGAAACCTACTTGACCAACCAGAAGAGAAATAATTTTGATGAAGGCATAAGGAAAAGAGGCAAGAGGGGCAGGGGTGCAGACTTAGGTCTTAACAGACAACATATGCAGTAGAAGTATGGCTTCGAGACCTTCTTTCTGGGTTACTTGGTCTCGGACTGGAGGCGACCTGCATTTGGTGTGACAACCAGAGTTGCATGAAGTCATCAGAGAACCCTGTGGTCTATGACAAGTTGAAGCATATCGAGATCATATATTACTATATCATGGATATAGTGTAGAAGGGAGCAGTGAAGCTCCAATTTCATGACTACATAGGATCAAGTTGTGGACGTGTTTACCAAGCTACTATTGAGGATGAAATTTGAGTACTTTAGTGACAAGCTTGGTGTGGTCCCTCTTCATAGGGAGTGTTATCATCCAGCATGAAAAAGGGCTGGCACTGAGACATGTGGAACTCATCAAGCATGAAAAAGGGCTAGCATTGAGTGTTCTCATCCAACATGAAAAAGGGCTGGCAATGAGACAGGTGGAACTCATCCTGCATGAAAAAGGGTTGGCACTGAGTGTTCTCATCGAACATGAAAAAGGGTTGGTACTGAGACATGTGGAACTCATATAGAATGAAAAAGGGGTGGCACTAAGTGTTCTCATCCAACATGAAAAAGGGTTGGCACTGAGACAAGTGGAACTCATCCATCTTGAAAAAGGGTTGGCACTGAGTGTTCTCATCCAGCATGAAAAAGGGCTATCACTGAAACAGATGGAACTCATCCAACATGAAAAAGGGCTAGCACTGAAACAGATGGAACTCATCCAACATGAAAAAGGGTTGGCACTGAGTGTTCTCATCCAAATGAAAAAAGGTTGGCACTAAGACAGGTGGAACTCATCCATCATGAAAAATGGTTGGCACTGAAACAGGTGGAACTCATCCAACATGAAAAAGGGCTGGCACTGAGTGTTCTCATCCAGGATGAAAAAGGGTTGGCACTGAGACAGGTGGATCTCATCTAGCATGAAAAAGGGATGGAACCAAGACAGGTGGATCTCATCAAACATGAAAAAGGGCTGGCATTGAGACCAAGGGTTCACATGATTAGGTATTGATGCATTGCAAGGTAGTGGATGTCCTAGGGACATGTTGTAGTTATTTGAGAACTACCCACGGGCCTTGGAAGCATTTCCTGTAAAGTCATAGTGGTGCACATGATGAGGTACAAATGCATTGCGAGGTAATGGATGCCATGGTGACATGTTGAATCTATTTGAGAGCTACCCACATGTAATCTTCAAAGGTAATCTCCAGAGGTAATCTTGGAATAATGTAGAATGTCTCCCTCGCTGAGAGGGAGTGTTGATGTTTGGGTGGCATCAGAAAGACATTCTACTAGATTGATAATTAATAACAAGATTATTAATTATTAAACAATACTATTAATGTAATAATACATTTATAATATAAAGTATAAATATATTTATTACCCAAGGGACGCATCTCTTCACGGATGGTCACCATACGTTCTTTATATATAAAACACTCATCTTTGTAATACAATATTCATTCACATGCAATATCATCTCATATGAAAATTCAACACAGACACATAAGAGAACTTTCATAGAGTAAAATACTTGCATGGCTCAAAATAAGATTATGATGGATCAATTTCAAATACTTTATACTCAAGGCTCAGAGTTATAAAATATAGTCAAAACCGATTATGTATTAGTTCTCTTGGGATTTCTCAAAAATATAGAGTCTGTTACAATGATTTGAAATTTAAAATGCATTTGTCCAGAAGACTGGGATTAGGGATCCCACGGACCATAAAAGTAAACATGTACAAGGAAATAAACTGAAGAAGGAAGAAGGTGGGCGGATTGAGAGCATCAAAATCTAGGAAGAAGACAAAAGAAAATTATCAGATTTTGGTTATACCTTTCTATTTAAAGAAGAAGAATAACTGCATGAAAACAGATAAGGAAAGTATAATGTGATCAACATGAACTTACTATGATGGTATCTCTCCCTTTCATCTGTTTGTTGTTGTCCTTTTATTCTCCTCGCCGACGGTTTCCAGAATTGTCCCAACTGTCGTTTCTAGGCCTTCTTTAGTTAACTTATCAATTGCTCTTTTAAACCAATCTTCAATATAATTTTTCATGGGCACAACATTTATGTCATGTCTTATTTTGATATTAAATAATTCTCCTTCTAAATCTCTCAAATTACGAGAAATTCCATGGATTGATTCTTCAATATCTTGATTTTTTATAGAGTAATCAATAAGCCAATTATCAATTTCTTCTTCACCATACTCAATTATACCATTGAATTTTTCGGCCGATAATCCCTTTAGTATTTCCACATGTTCATCAAATTGTTGCTTTTTCATAAACATTGAATTAAAGATTAATTTGGGATCTTGAACTTCATGAGTGCTACTTGCTAAGTTTATTTTTGTAAGCCTTCTGAATAATTCTTCTCACTTTGTCATGACTTCACTGCAAGTTTGAACAATATCTCTTAGATTTTTAATCTTTTCTATCCAACAG
>ML844228.1:37974-52657 GCA_009831015.1 Picea engelmannii | reverse complement strand
TGGTTTGATCTAAATGGAACCTTATTCATTAAGTTCTCTTATGTTAGTATGAACTTTTCAATTTGATCCTACAACCTTATTCAAACATGACACATGAAATACTAGATGAATCCTCGAGTGGGGTATGAGAGCCAAATTGTAGGAAATCTAACCAATACATTGTATGATCTGATAGGGACCACAAAACTTGGCATATAGCTTCTAGGGAAATTAATGTTTGAGATATGCATGTTTATAAGGCTACATGCAAACAAATACTTGATCCCCTTAGTTAAAATAACATTAAGATCTATGGAAATCAACTTGTTGTTTTATTCAATTTTGAACCATAACCAAATTTTCCTCAAGGATATGAAGATTGGATTCTCTAGTGTGAAGCCTTATATCTATTGCATGCACCTTGGAGGTTCCTAGTACATAGGATGCCACTAAAAAGGTTTTTTTCCCACAAACAAATCCATATTGTTGCATTTTGATATCTCCATGATAAGTGGTTTTATACCACCATTCAATAAGGGGAAGCCATTATGCCCATTGATGTGGATTTTTAGAACCAAAGAATCTCAAATTGGTTTTTAATAACATTTTTACCACTTTAGTTAGACCATTAGTTTTAGGATGAGATGAAGTGCTCATATTCAATTGTGTACCTTGAATATTAAATAGCTCCTGCCAAAACTTGCTGGTGAATGTGGGGTCTCATTCTGAGATGATGGAAGTGGGAATATCATGTAGCTTAAAGATATGATCCATGAAGGCTTGGTCCACTAAGGAAGGAGTGAAAGGATCAACTAGGGAGAAAACGTGAATATATTTTTAAAGACAATCAATAAACACTATGATGACTAATTTGTTTCTCTCTTTTGGAAGTTATGTTAGTATTGGTTTCGAGCCAGTCGTTAGCGTGCACATTGATCAATATTAAGAGGTCAAATTTCAAAGGAAAGAGTTACGAAAAGAGCTTCCATGGTTCATGTATTAAAGGAGAAATTCCTATGGTTGGGATCCTACAAATATGCAATGAATAAATCAATCCCTAAGAGCTCGCGACTCAATTTTAAATACTTGGGTGATTATTGATATAAAGGAAGGAACTTATATCATCCAATTTAAGTTCAAGAAATTTCCCAAATGGATCCACATCATATAACTTATTCTTAAGAACAAATGATTGGTGGAGGTGTGGGCTCGGTCATCCCATAGTTGCAAGTAATCATGATCGATGGTGGAGGGCACATGTCACATCAAAAAAGTGTCTAGAAGTTAACACAAGCTTGGGGTGTGACAACAGTTTTAGGCTACCACATCTCAAAGAGAAAAATTTGTTGAATGGTAAGGCACTAAAACGAAAACCAATCCCCTACATTCACGAGAATGGTATTCTGGTCCTACTAGGATTGCACATTCTCCAACTCATCACTTATCTCAATGTTCAGTCATCGCCACCTGGGGATAGCATGGTAGTCCACATGGACACCAAGGAAGTTGAGGAAGGCTTGACAGGGTCACTATGTGTATTTCAATCCTGTCATATATCACTATCTATCATAAGGAGATCCACCATATTTTTTGGTTTCCATGTCAGATTCAACCATACATATGTTGAGCCCAAAAAGACACTTTAGCACATACATGTCCAGAGTCCATACTACCACATGTCCATTCATGCATGTTGACGTTTGTAGTATCTCCAAGGATGAGTCCCTATTGTAATTATGAATTTTAATTATGTTTATTGGTTGGTGATCCATGTGTATATAAGTTGGTGGGCGTATGTGTTTATTAGGCCGAATATCCTAGGTGTTAAAGGCCATGAGTTTGATTTTGTATATGTGCTTATGCAGATCATTAATAAAATATAAACATCGCTGCATGCCAACTGACCACGAAGAAAGAGTGATGGGGGAATGAGCTTCCACAAGGTTGGGTAAGGGGGGAGGCTAAATGTGTGGGCCTAGGGGTTAAGCTACGGGGCTTACCTCTAAAGGGGATAATAATTTATTATTATTTCCTAAAGGCTAAGATGGACAATTGATCAGTGTTTTCCTAAGTTCCTGGGAAAGGGGAACAAATGAAAACGTACTTCATGCAATGCTAGGAATACAAGTGTCAACACGGGCACATGCATTACAAGATGATGAGTTGATCCATGTTGAGGGTTCATTTTGCAGAGTCTAGTGATTCTCCAACCATTGTCTAATCATGAATGAAGACATCTACTAGGAATCCTAGAACGAGTAACCCATGAGTCATTCTTCCATCCTTCGTATGAGTTAGTGATTCATCTTGTCCATTCTTATATCCAAAATCAGAACCCGAAACCAGGAGAATCGACCTCTGTGTTTTGTTCTCTGGTCATGCACCTTGAAAACTAGTGGGAAAAACCTGTGGACCAATCTGTCGTCTAACCTATTCAACCTTTGCATAGTCACGCATCTTGAAACCGATAATCCATGAGTTGTTATGTGTATTCGGATGAACCTGACACCTGGGTAATCACCTTAGTCGTCTCTTGTTTTAGCATGGGTTTTTGCCACTTGCGGTTCCATGCCAATATGTTATTGCTACTGTCATCCCTGTGGGAATGAGTGTTGGAGCTGAGTCAAGCAGTGTGTTGAACAAGTGGGTTGTTAGGCCCATGGTAGAATAGGTAGGTTGTCATGCCTTTGAGAATCTCTCTTTAGGTGAGAGAGTCTATTGGGAAGTGGTTTTCTCCCAAAGAATGTCTAGAACTAGCTATACAACTATGAGAAATATTAATCCATCCTATTGGTGAGACCCAAAGAGGGAAGTGAAGCATCGATGGATTTTTCTTGTGAAGGTGTATAATCCCAGGTGGAACATGCATGTGGGGAATGAGATTCCCTTAGTAGTGGGCATAAGAAGGCTCCTCGAGAGAATTCTTCTAGTTGCACTCTGCATTTTTCCTGCAACCTCAGCCTAGTGTAGAATTTTGTTTCCTTGGGTGGAGCTTAGTCCCAGTTCAGGGGTGACCCACTACTAAGAATGATGAGAAGCATGGTCTAAGGCTGGGAGGTTCATGGAAGGTCTACATGTAGTTGGTGGAGTTACTACAGTTTCAAATATAAGTATCATTATGTGTTTAATTTCAATTAAAATGCATGTATGTGATGCTTGTAATATTATCATGTATTCCATTGTAATGATATTTATTGTTAATTCTCTTTAAGTCTATATGATGGAAATAAATCTATGTTAAATGAGTTAATTTGATATAATATGCATTATATATATAAATTTATAGGAATGCTTTGCGTAGTAGCGTTTCCCAGTAGTGGGGTTGATGGTTGGGGACATTACAAATTGGTATCAGAGTTAAGTTAAAGTTTTGTTGGTAATGTTGCCTAGCCTATTGGTGGCTAGGGATGTTACAAATTGGTATCAGAGCCAAGGTTTTCAACACTGAGCTTGGATGGGCCATGTTAGTGGAAAATGAGGAAATTGTTTTAGAAATAATTGTTGTCAAAGTTCAAACCCATGGTTTCAAGAACTAATCCTGAATGAAGTGGTCATTGGACCCAATGTTTCAAGAGAAAATTGTGTTTATAGGACCAATTTCAAACCTCAGAATGTTTCTAAGTGCCCAGAGGTTACCTTGGCCATGTTACAAAGCTCAGGAGGAGTAACAGTGTCGTAACAACATGACATAAGTGGTGTTGGGACGCAAAGTAATGTGTACCTTAGGATCTGTTCGAGAGAAGGATAATCATTTACAACCAATAGATCTGGTAATGTTATGAGGCAATTAACCATGAATTCCTTTGGAAATCTGCAAAGTAATAGAGTTTGTGCTGCGTCGTAAGATCTGTTCAAAAGGAAGGGAAATCCATTACGAATGTTATATATGGGGAAGGTGCAGAAGGGTTAACCAGGAATCCCTTTGGACTTCATGACTTTAGTGAAGTTGATTCATAATAAGAGAGAAGTATGAAGATCTGAAGCCTCAAGAGATAAAGTGGTGAGTCATGATAACGTCACCTGGGGGTGACGTGGACACATGGGATGTGTGCCAGATGTTAGTGGGTTCTAAACCCATGGAAGTTTGAAATTCCATATGGAACGTGACGTGTGACACCCATCTAATTGGGCCATGAGTCAGCCGCTAGTATTCCACCATGTGGAATCCTGTATGAGCAGGGTTAGTGGTGCCCGAGGTTACATAACATAGTTTAAAGGTTAGGGGACCCACAATGGAATTGATCATGATACATCAAGATCAATGGCCAGACGGAATTGTGGGGACCCAAGTTGCATGAAATTTAATTATCCAAGGTGGTCTCTCAATCCAAACTATGGTTTCACTGACGGTTTACATTTCAACGTTAAAATAATTGTGGGATGAAAGGCAGGTTACTCCAAACCACCGTTGTATGCCCCCAAATTGGTAAATGTTAATTGATGTGACGTAATCATGTCACCAAAGGTGATTGAGAATGTTCAGAGATTAACAGTTTGCATGAGCGGATGTGACATCCTCTGAAGTCTTGAAGCTTCGAAGTTTCAGAACTCAGACGCCTGAGGTTCCATATTAAGTGTCAGTCATCGGATGTTGAGTAGACGTGGATGGTTGATCCTCCCTACTTTGCGAGTTTGGTAATTTGGAAATCTGAGAGATTGTTGTGTGATGCTTTGAAATCTTCCGAAGCCGAAGGGAGAAGGCTGGAGTAAGAACTTGGTGATCTAGTACTTTTTCATGGCCCATGATCACATGGATTAGGGACTGAGAGAAAGGAGATAGTGCTAAAAAATGATTACATAGAAGAGAAGATATCAGAAAGAAAATGAAATCTAAACATTTTATTAAATCAGATTGGTCTGAGTGTGTAAACTAGTGAAGTATTGAATAAGTTTGAATTGTTTCTCTTCTTTGCGTTTTCGAGTGAAACAAGTGCACATTGTCCGCAAGGAGTGAATTAACGAAGGTAAGTTAACCTCAGAGAAGCTCAAAAGAGATACCATTGAACCTTCATCAGCACAACTGTAAGGATTTCACATGAAGAACTTTGTGTTGAGTTCAAAGAGAGAAAGAGTCATTGAGAACTCTATAGGGCTCTACCATGCAGGCATCGAGAGAGTGCAAGCGTGCATAGAGAGAACTCTTTATTGAGTTAAGGGAGAAGAGTATCAGAGGGAGATATTTATAGAGTCGTTGAACACTCTGTAGAAAACTCTTAGCAAGGTGTGATTTGAGCAGAAGGTTTCTAGGAGGGCATGAAGTTTTCCTTTGAAAGGAAACAGAAGGGCCAAGATCCTTAGGAAACTGAGTAAATAAAAAATCTCATAAGAGATAACGCAAGGAGTGCATAGGGCACAGATGCATTCTAAATCCTAAATTGTAGAAGAGATAATGATTATGAGAGTGAATATGCGATCCCAGAGGAGGAATTGTAGGAGAAAGGTCAAAGGCCAAAGCCTTTGAACACTGACAAATCTTCCAAGGCAGAAGAAGTCAAAATATCAGGAGGAGGAGCAACAATATCCATCAGATGAGTTGTGGGGAGGATCCTGGATTGTTATATCAGTGTCCAATAGAAAAAAGGATGTGCAGAGGAGAGGAATGAATCCCATCCATTAGGTCTGAGTGTGAAGGACTAGCAATCATTGGATCCAGAGGTAAGGGCACCAAACTTAAAGCTAGTGTATGTAGGAGAAGTGGACTTGTCAAAGTCCCGAAGTGATTTGGTACCGTCCATCATCCAGGAGGACAGGTGGCATAATATCCACAACTTTAGAATCTTGTGGATAAGGAGGAGGATAAACAATTGACGTAAATCTTGGTCGTTGATTTGGAGAGGACGTGTGGCAGAAGATCTGTCACTCTGGGGGAATTTACTTTGGAGATTTGTGTTTGTGGAAACATGAGAAATCCCAAGGGATAGAGAGCTAGAGTTCATCATAACCATCCGATTGTTGAGGACATGTTTCATTAGATCTTCCACTCTGGAATATTGCCATACGGGAAAAGAAGATAGTTGAGAGTTGAAACTCCCAAGGGTTGGAGAGCTGGAACCAATTGTAGCCAGTGGTTTGGAAGGGATCTATGTGTCGACAGATCATGGATATCTGAGATCGTGTGTGAAAGGAGAAAAGGTCACTTATTGGACAATTGGCTAGAGGCAGGTAAAGGATATATAGCAACCATTGATCACGGATCATCGCTGAAAGAGATAGATCGATGGTCGGGAAGAATTGTGCGGCTCAAACTTGCTCGGATGTTAAAAATATGAGAGTGGGCCATAATTTATACCACGGTTTTAGAAAAAGGATATGTGGTAGTTGAAGGTAAATTGTAGGGTGAAAAGTGGGTTGGTCTAAAACCACTATTTCCCATGCCCGCAATCACAGTTTTCCATGAGTTCATAGCCCATAGCCTTATGAAGAAAAGGGATAATGAAAAAGGGGCTAGCACATGAAACTTGGATTTTTGGAAGTGCATAGGAATAAGCATGCAGGTCTATCAGCACCTACATAGAGGAGAAAAGGGGGCCTGCGTATAATTTTTTTGGGTTCAATCACGAGCTCGAAGAGTCAATTCAACTCTGAAAATTGAAAGATCCTTTGACTGGGAGGTCAATAGACCTCGTTGAAGTAGGGGCCCTACGTCGAAAGTGCTCAGGGTAAAAATAGTCATGTATAGTGACTACAATGAGAGCACAAGACTTCTGGGATCAACAAGGAAAATTTGCACATGGGAAATAAGTTTCTACAATTTATGTGGTATCAAGTATGTTATGGCTTGTTGGGTCAGCCAGAGGAAAGAATGCTTGCATTTTTGCAAGTGTTGATGGTTATTTTGTTGCATAAGGAGTGAAGAAACAAAGAGCTAAAGTGTTGGTTATAAGTTTGATAAAAGAAGCATGAAAGATTCTACTTCCATCATACTTTCAGGTTGTATCAATTTTTTTAATGGAATTCATCCAGGTATGAGTTTGTATTACACTTTTTGCATAATTTTTGAAAATAAATTTAGGTAAGAATTTCCTCAGCCAGAGTTATTTTATAAAATCGCAGGGTTATATTATTGAATTCATACCATTGGATGTGTTGAAGGTTGGAGGCATGTATTAATTCAAATATTTTTAGCTTCTGAATGCACACACTGACATAGTAGAATGTCATGTTAATTTGGTTATGGGGTAGTAAATAATGAATTAAAGATAAGAACTAGTTATAAGAATGAATCCCAGTAATCTAGTCATGTATAAGATTAGGACCTGGTTGGATATGGAAAGGTTATGAGACACGTAGGTACTAAAAGATTCCTACTTTTAAATAAAAATTGGGCTGCAACTTTTTTTCTAACACTAATGAACACCACAAAATTATATTCTTGGTGTAGTGTTCGGGTCGAAAAGGAAGGCATCCAAGACAATAGGAAGTGTGTGGAGAATGTGTCAACACATTTTCAAGAATTCCAACTTATGGATGGTGAGATGCATGAATGAGATAAAGATAATTATGTAAATCAATACAAGGGTGCATTGAATAAATAGGCATTGAGAGTTGTACTCGTGTCTAGTAAGGGGCAGAGTTTCACTCATACATGATGGAATTGTATACTTAAATGCACTTTGTTGAATGCATTTTGTGAGTGCATGTATATATGTTTTGGGGATGGAAATAATTATACTAATGGATGAAATGTTGCTAACTCATGAAGTTGAGAACATTTCAGGAATTGTTAAACATTGCAACAAAAAAATTGCAAGTCAGTTAGTCACAGGAATAGAGACTACAAAAAATTTATGTTCAAAAAATTTATGTTCAAAAAATTGAAATAATAAACTCACTGTTATTAATTATGAACATACATATGCATAGAATGATGATTCATTATATTTGGTTAAGTTGTTTGGTAATGGTGATTGAATTTCTATGTGTATGAAATTCTAAGTTCGTTGCATATGGTTTTGTACATATTGCAATTGAATTATGATGTACAAGAAATACTGACAATTGTTGCCAGTATGCAAGATGAAGCCTTGCAGGAAAATAGTATGCAGTTTGGTGCTTGTGAAAAACCACAAGGAAGGTTGCAATCCTAATTTGGCAACAAACAAGATGATTTATGAAATAAAATTTCATGTTTTGGGGATGAAAGTTGAATTCCCTTTCGAACTAATTGGATTTCCTAAATGAATTCTTTTATGTTTTCTCAAGATAACTACATGTGGTTGATGAAGATGAGATGATATTGATAAAAGTTAGAATGTTGAATACAAAGAGTAGCTTGGGGAAGATGTTGATTGTAAATATTTGAGGTAATTTCGAAATCTGGGATCCATGGTGCTCTAAGACTTCTGGTCCAGCCTGTTGTTGAAGCCCAAGGAAAGGGAGGTGTAACAACCGATGGACTGTGTGACAGTGAAGGTGAACACTCCTGGGGTAGGAAAGGCTTGTGGGGAAGAAGAGACCCTTGGTTGGAGTGCTGCTGAGGTTTGGTACCTTGATCTAGACCATGTGATATAGAGGTCTTCTCAATCAAAAGATAAGTACCAATTCTTTATTTATTGTATGTTGTGTATTTTGTATACAGGTTATAATGTTATTAGAATTGCATGTATATACATATATATACATTTCATATATGCTTTCATTACCTACATCCACAACTGTACATAACGTGTTTCATATTTCATTAGTTAAGAAATATATATACCTGATGCTAATCATGTAATCGAGTGGAATGTGATTCATGTGGAGCAAGAAGGTATCTTGCAAGTGCATCTGGTGTGCATATTGGACCGTAAAAGAAAGCATCTCCAAAATCAAGTCATAAGGCTTGTAAAGGTCTAATGGAACTAGTATGGTCCTAAGGACATGACATGGGAGCATGAGGATGTTATGCGGGCAGAATACCCACATATTTTTGAAGACTTTGTAAATCTTGTTTATGATGTGTATAAAGTTGCATTGAGGACAGTGCAAAAATAAGGGGAGGGGATTGTAGTATCCACAAGGACAAATCCCTGTTGTAATTATGAATTGTAATTATGTTTATAGGCTTGTGAGCCAAGTGTATATAAGCTAGTGGGATTATGTGTTTATTAGGTTGGATAGCCTAAGTGTTAAAGGCCAGGATCCTAATTTTCTATATGTAATTATGTAGATCATTAATAAAATATAAACATCATTGTGTGTCGACCGACCATGAACAAAGAGTGATGGGGGAATAAGATTCCAGAAGGTTGGGTAAGGAAGGAGGCTATGTGTGTGGGCCTAGGAGCTAAGCTAGGGGGCTTACCTCTGAAGGGGATAATAATTTATTATTATTTACTAAAGGCTAAGTTAGACAATTGATGAGTGTTTTCCTAAGTTCACGGGAAAGGGGAACGAATGAAAATGTAGTGCATGCAGCTCCAAGAAGACAAGTGTTGACCTAGGCACATGCATTAAAAGTTGATGAGTTGATCAATGTTGGGGGTTAGTTCTATGGAGTCTGGCGATTCTCCAACCACTGTCTAATCATGAATGAAGACATCCACCAGGAACCTTGGAAAGCAAAACCTGTGAGCCATTCTACCATCCTTCATCTGAGTTAGCGGTTCGTCATGTCCATTCTTCTATCCACAGTCAGAACATGAAACGAGGAGAATCGACCTCTATGTTTTGTTCTCTGGTCGCGTGCCTTGAAAACTATTGGGAAAAACCCATGGACTGATCTGTCGTCTAACTTTCTCAACATTTTCATAGTCATGCATCCTAAAAATGGTAATTCGTGAGCCATTCTGTGTCTTATGAGGAACCCGAAACCTAGGTAATCACATTAGTCATGCCATGTTTTAGCATGGGTTGTTTCCACCTATGGTGCCATTCCCATCTATTTTTTCTACTATCATCCCTGTGGGAATGAGTGTTGAACCATTTATGTTATCCTCACTTGGATGGAGTTGAGTCGAGGAGTGTGTTGAAGAAGGGGGTTTTTATGCCTATGGTAGAAGAGGTAGGTTTTCAGGCTTGTGAGTAGCTCTCTCTAGGTGAGAGAGTCTAATGGGAACTGGTTTTCTCCTAGAGAGAGTCCAACACCAGCTACGGAGCTCTGAGAATTCATGATCTAGCCTGTTGTCGAGACCTAGAGAGGGAGGTGAAGCACCTATGGACTATTCTTGTGAAGATGTATAATCTTGAGTGGAACAAGCATGTGGGGACTAAGAGTCCATGAGTATTGGGCATAATACTTCTCCTGGGGAGAATCATTTCAGTTGCACTGTGCAGTTTTCCTGTAACTTCAGCCTAGTCTAGGATTCCCTTGACTTGGGTGGAGCTTAGTCCCAGCTCGGGGGTGACCCACTGCTGAGCATGATGAGAAGTGTGGTCTAAGGATGGGAGGTTCACAGAAGTTCTGCACGTATTTGGTGGATTTACTACAATCTCAAATATAAGTATCATTATGTGTTTAATTTCAATTAAAATGCATGTCTGTGATGCTTGTACCATTATCATGTATTTTGTTGCAATGATATTTATTGTTAATTCTATTTAAGTCTGTATGATGGCAGTAACTCTATGTTAAATGAGTTAATTTGATTTAATATCCATGTTATATATACATTTATGGGATTTTTTTGCATAGTAGCATTGCCCAACAATGGGGTTGATGGTCGGGGATGTTACAAATTGGTATCAGATATTTAAAGGCTAAGTTAAGGCTATGATGGTAATGTTTCCTAGCCTGTTGGGGATCACCAGCCACCAACAGGTAGGGAAATGTTACCAACACAACCTTAACTTAGATCTAATACCAATTTGTAACATCCCCGACCTTCCAAAGAGACCGAGCAATGTCACTACTACAAAATATTCACATATAAATATAATATCCATTAAATCAAATTAACAAATTTTAACATAGAGTTACTGTTACCATTCAAATTTAAATAGAATTAACAACAATTCATACATGCAATGGAACACATGATAACATTCTAGCATTATGCATAACATAAAATTAAGAAGATAAATTATACTTACCATTCAACTGGAATAACACCACCAACTGTGTGAAGACCTTCCACGAGCCTCCCAGCCATAGACCATGTTGCTCATTACTCTCAGCAGTAGTTCACCCTCGAGATGGGACTAAGCTCCACCATGCAAGGGAATCCTAGGCTAGGAAAGGTCAATAGGAAGAAACATCGTTTATGAGGATGGATTCTCTCCAAGGAGCCATTGATTCCCACTTCTCACAAAATCTCATTCCCCACATGCTTGTCCCACCCCAGGAGTATACATGTTCACTATCACACCGGTCAATCCTTTGGCTGCTAAAACTCGCTTGCCTAGGGCTCCAGAAATATGTTGGACTGGAATTCTCTTATCTCTCTGGGAGCTACAGGACCCCTTTTAGGAGTTCTCATTTCCTCTGTGCACTCTCTCACCTAGAGAGAGTCTCTCAAAGGCCTGACAACCTGCTTCTTCAACCACAACCACCTCTCTCACCTAGAGAGAGTTTTTCACATAGAATTGAAAACTTTATTCTTCAACTCTGTTCCAACATAAGGATGACAACTGCAAGTCTCAACATGGAACATACAACAACAAGCCACACTCAGTCCAGGAACTGAGTGGCCACAAAAATCCATAGTCATGACACACACAACACATACAATTACAACATGCTCAGGTTTCACAGAAGATGCGAGTCAGATTCACGGATCGGATTTTTAGAGGTGTGTGTCTATGCAAAGGTCTAGTGCAGAGACAAAATGGTTCTCATAAAGGATTCCTACGAACTCAGGCAGAGTATGTAAGGATGGGAAGAGAACAACCCTATTCTGAAGATTTCCTTCACTGTGCATTGGTATGCAGATGTAGAGGAAAAATGGGTTTAGACGCCCCTGATCCCCACAAATTTAGGTGGAGGATGAGAGAATACCAGAGTGAACCCCCAACACAACTAACTTATGCAGCTTTAATTGCATGTTCCCAGTTCAATATTTGTCTTCCTAGAGCTGCATACACTACATTTTGCATATGTTCCTTTCCTAGGAATGTGGGACAACACTTGGTCAATTGACCACCTTAGCCTTTTAGGAAATAATAATAAATTATTATCCCCTTTAGAGATAATCCCCCTAGCTTATCCTCTAGGCCCACACACTTAGCCTCTTCCCTTACCAAACCTTGTGGAAGCTTAGTCCCCAATCACTCTTTCTTTGTGGTCGATCTGCATGCAACGATGTTTATATATTATATTTATATTTGAATATTCCACAGTAGTGGCATTGATCAGTCTCTTTGGAAGGTAAAGGATGTTACAAATTTCTATTAGAGCTAAGTTAAGGGTGTGTTGGTAATGTTTCCTAGCCTATTGGTTGTTGGGGAGGTTACCACATCATCCAAATTTTATGCATTTTTCAAATCTCAAAGGATATGAACCATTGGGAAAAATATGTGTATGAAAAAAAGGAACGAGAGAGAATGTTTTAGGAAAGTGGGAAGATTTTATAGCCTACCAAATATATTGGAAATGACGTGACATATAATAGGATATCTAGAATCAAATTTCCCATCGTTCACCCATTATCATGGCCTTACCTGCAATCATTAGAGGATAGAAATAATTTTCCTCGACATGCTCATTCACTTATGTCCCAGATCTTAACAAATTGGGCTAGGCATGACTATTCATGTTTCTCCATCAGTTGTCTCATAAGACACATTTCAATTTCCTATAAGAGAAACAAGGAGAAAAAGGGAAAACCAATCTGTAAGTATTATAGTTTCCAATGATACGACTATCCTAATGCCCAAAATAGAAGACGACGATACACCTATGTGAACCTCTTTCACAGGAGGGTATTATCAACCATCCTAGCTACACATGTGGGGTAAATGTATTATATGTTCTTCCATGGGAAGAATGTGCTTCTTGGGTAACTGATCAGGGGATCAAATTTTGCTCAAAAATTCAAAGTGCTCAGAATCGCTTCAAATCAGACGAGAGCGTAGGCCTCGTCGTTGCGAACCCAATGAAACTTGTTTCAACTCAAAAAAACATCAAGAGCGAGAGATATAGCGATCTATTCATTAAGTCAAATAGGCAAAAAAAAATTGATGCTGACTGTACAATCCATACAGTCCGTACAGGCTGACGTGGCAAAGCCATATGACTGTACGTGTGGTGATGTGGCAGTTTATTATTGGATTATAGGTGGTTGAATGGGAAGTCAACAGGTGGTACTATTCGAACGAGTGATTGGGTGCCATGTGGCCCAATCATGGGCTGCCACATGGCACCCCAGTGGTGGTTGTCATTGTTTTTTGTTAAAATATATGGAGTTCGTGGGGTTGGACCCCCAGACCTCCGCACCGCATAACACTTCCAAAAAATCTAATAACCAATGGGCTATCGCTTATGCCTTGACATATATGTGTTTTGGATTTAATATAAAGTCAATTGATTGTATGGTTTTGGGCCGCGACAGGGCCGGGGCCTAGCCCAGCCCTTGGTCGCACATTTTCATATATGTGACCATGGTTATGTATTATTGTTTGGCACGTGTTTTATATATATATGGTTCCAACGGTTATAACTCCCTCCAAGTTTTATGTTATCATTTGATATGGGACGGAGCCCCATTTGTTTAAGCGTGTGGTCCTATGACCCATACACCCATGTGCTAGGTGGTTAGGGGCTGACGTGCCCTTAATTGTCCTACGGTTTGCAATGTTGGTACGGTTGCACCCAGTGCTGGGTTTTCACACTTTATATTGCATGTGTGTCAGGTTCATTTAACAAGGGTGCAATTTGTAGATGCAGAGACAACAATCTTGAAGAAGGAGACTTCCAGGAGGCCTAACTTCTTCGTTTTTTGACCGATTGAGGTGCCGAAAGAGCCTAGACAAGGGTTTTTGGATGCTTGAAAGCCATTGGAGCAGTCGGTTTGTCAGTTTGAGCATTGTAATACATGTTTTTGAGAACTTTGAGAAATTAATAATAATGATCCATTGGAAGTTGGACCAGGAGATGTAGCCCAAGAGAGGGGTGAACTCCTTTATCAAATTGTTGTGTTTATGTGCTTATGTTCATTGATTATACTGCTGTCTATGTGTAATTTTCATGATTAATCCTTTAATTTATGTTTTGCAAACTGATCCTTTTTCTTTAAACACATAACATTTACATTGCAAATAATTTCAAGTATTTCAAGTCTTCTTCAATTTTAGATCAAGTTGGTATCAGAGCATTGGTTTTTGAACACTTGATTGTTTGCAAGTTTTGTTTCTGATACTCACAAGGTTGAAACTCACAAGAGGATAAGGTCAACTTGTGGAGCCAAGTTCTTATCCGACAAGGAGGAAGCATATACCATCACCGCAAGTTTCAGGGAGACATTCACCAAGCATGGCTCATGCAGAAAGTCATGAACGTGTTCCTACCGAAGATGAAGATCTTAGAAAGGCTTTCATGGAGATGAGAGAGATGATGAATATCTTGATGGAAAGGAACATATTTTCGCAGGGTGAAGGCTCCAACCCTTCAATGGATAAGGGAGGCAGTGGTGACAAAACTCCAAACGGAAATGGAGGGAATGGTGCTTCTCCACCACCCTCTCCTCCATCATCATCTTCTTCTTCTTCTTCTACCAGTTCGAGTCCTCTTCCGAATTCTCCAAAGGGGCATGGTAAAACTACTTCGCAAATTCCTTCATTAAAGCTT
>ML844228.1:0-19676 GCA_009831015.1 Picea engelmannii | reverse complement strand
AACATAAATAAAATAACATTACTAATCTAATATGCCCCAATTAAGGGGTAATGGGCCAATATTAGGGCTTAACATCAAGTAAATGTTACTAAACAGTGTTTAGTTGAATTTAAAATTGGAGGGTATGATAAAGTACTCTGTGATGTCATTCCTATGGATGTATGTCATTTATTGTTGGGTAGACCATGGAAATATGACAGGAACGTAGTTCATGATGGGAAGATGAATACATATACTTTGGAGAAGAATGGAAGAACACATATGTTACTTCCAATTAAAGATAAAGAAGTAAAACCAGAACCGAGAAATACTGTACTTCTCATGAGTGGGAAGGAACTTCTTACGGAAGTAAAGAAGAAGGAAGATCCACAATTCTTTTTGGTTAGGAAACCCAAAATCGTTTTGACCAGCACAAGAATGGATGATTTGCCGAAAGAAATTTAGGGACTGCTCGAAGAGTTCGCTGACATTGTGGTAGATGAATTAGCTCATTCATTGTCGTTGATGAGGAGTGTAAGTCACCATATAGACCTCATACCAGGAGCTAGTTTGCTGAATAAAGCCGCGTACAGGTTGACGCCGCAGGAGAACGAAGAGGTTAAAAGGCAGGTACAGGAACTGTTAGATAAAGGATTGGTCAGGGAAAGTTTAAGCCCGTGTGTCGTTCCAACAGTATTGAGTCCAAAGAAAGATGGAAGTGTGAGAATGTGCACTAATTCCAGAGCCATTAATAAGATAACCATCAGGTACAGGTTTCCATTGCCACAGATGGACGACTTGATGGACTGTTTAGGTGGAGCCAATTTTTTTTCAAAGGTTGATTTGAAAAGAATATACCATCAGATTCGCATAAGGGAAGGCGATGAGTGGAAGACAACCTTCAAAACCAACGAAGGGTTGTATGAATGGATAGTCATGTCGTCTGGCTTGACGAATGCACCGAGTAATTTTATGAGGTTAATGAGTGAAGTCCTGAGGGAATTCATCAGTAAATTTGTCATTGTTTATCTGGATGACATATTGATTTTCATTAAAACAAAAGCAGAACATCTGAAACATTTGGTTGCAGTAATGAAGAAGTTACAGCAGGAGAAGTTGTTGATCAACATGAAGAAATCTTCATTTATGAAGATAGAACTCATTTACTTGAGATTTGTTATATCGGTGAATGAATTAAAGATGGATCCAGGTAAAGTGGAGGTAATTAAAAATTGGCCATCACCGAGAAATGTTTTCGAGGTGAGAAGTTTTCATAGTTTGGCTAGTTTCTACCGAAAGTTCATCAGAAATTTTAGTGGGATTAGCGCAGCGATGATGGACACCATCAAGAAAAGACATAAATATTTTCACTGGACAACAGAGGCTGAGAAGAGCTTCAATCTATTGAAGCGGAAGATCACGGAACAACCAGTTTTGTTGTTACCAGATTTCCAAAAGGTGTTCCAAGTAAAATGTGATGCGAGTGGCTTTTCCATAGGAGCAGTATTGAGCCAGGAGGACAGACCGATTGCATATTTCAGCGAGAAGCTTAATGAAGCAAAGGAAAAGTATTCCACGTATGATAAGGAGTTATATGCCATCATCTAGGCATTGAAAAAATGGAGGCACTATTTGATTCCAAAGGAATTTGTTTTATATAGTGATAACCATGCATTATAGTTTGTGACTCAATAGGAAAAGTTGAATCAGAGGTATGTTAAAAGGGTAGAATATATGCAGAAATTCACTTTTGTGATAAAACATATTTCTAGTACTGCTAACAAAGTGGCTGATGCTTTGAGCAGGAAATGTTTGTTGTTTCAGGAATTCAAGGGCAATACGTTAGGATTTGATGACCTCGGAGACATGTATGCAGAGGATCAGGATTTTAAGGAAGCGTATGAAGCAGCTGAGAATCCAATTATCAGAGATCGTAGAAAATGGGCTGAATACATGATCCAGGAAGGATTTCTATTTAAAGGCAATCAGCTGTGTATTCCAAATTGCTCGATGAGGGAGAATCTGTTAAAGGAGAAGCACAGTGGAAGATTGGAGAGACACTTCGGTCATGATAAGACATTCGCAAAGCTCAGCAAAGCATACTTTTGGCCAGGGATGCAGTCAGAAGTCAAGAGGTTTGTCAAAAGATGTAGAATTCGCTAGAATTCAAAGGGAAGGAAGCAGAATGAGGGATTCTATCAACCATTACCCATACCCGAGAGGCCGTGGGGTGAAATTAGCATGGATTTCATATTGGGATTTCCTAGGATGCAAAGAGGACATGATTCGATCTTTGTGGTGGTTGACAGGTTTTCCAATAAGGAACATTTTATCCCATGTCAGAAGACCAGCGATGCGACTCATATCGCAAATCTGTTTTTCAAGGAGGTCGTTAGACTTCACGGGTTACCCAGAAGTATAGTTTCGGACAGGGATACGAAATTCATTGGACATTTCTGGAGGACACTCTGGAAGAATATGGGGACTAACTTGATGTTTAGTTCTACCTATCATCCTCAGACGGATGGGAAAACAGAGTTGGTAAATAGAAGTCTAGGAGACTTACTGAGAAGCTTGGTGACAGAGCACCACAACAGTTGGGACAATGTGTTGCCACAGGCAGAGTTTTCATACAATGACTCCGTAAATAGGAGCACAGGCAAAAGTCCATTTCAGATTATATATGGCACACAAATGAGAGGAGTTTTTGAATTGAGAGATTCAGATCAGACTGCTACTAGCAGTGCTAGTGCAGAAGAATTTGTTGAGACAATGAAAGAACTTCACGGCCAGGTGAAGGAGCGACTGATGAAATCAAATAAAGAATATAAGTGTAGAGTCAATCAGTGGAAGAGACAACTTTAGTTCAAAGTTGGTGATCTCGTTCTGGCACATCTGAGGAAGGAAAGGTTCCCGAGAAACATACAACAAGTTAAAAATAAAGAAAATTGGGCCATGCAGGGTCCTGAAGAAATTCGGATAAAACGCTTATGAGATTGCATTACCCGATGGGATCAGAATATCTCCGATATTCAATGTCTCATATTTGTATCCATACAAAGCTGAGGAAACAGGAACAAGTGGTGAGCAACCAGTAATCCAATGGTATAAGCATATGTCGATTACAAAGAAGCCACAGATGGAGCATATACTCGACAAGAGGGTGAGAAAATAGACTAGGCCAAAGCAATACTTCGAGTATCTGGTCAAATAGAAGGACCATCTAGTGGAAGATGCCAGCTGGGAGACTAAAGCAGAGATTCAAAAGCATGGAAAGACTGTGCAGGAGCTCATGGATAGGAGCCCATGAAATCTTTCAAGCAAGGGAGTATGATGCAGGAGCATCGCAATTACCAAAGCGAGCGTGGAGCCAGCGCATGTATTTTTAGCACATGACATATTGCTTTGAAAACTTTTGGGAAATGATGCGCCAAACCTTCAATGAACCATTTATGAAGGAGCACCTTTTGTATATTGTATTGGACCTTGAGTGACACGCTCTTGTCCTTAGTAGATAGGAGGCATTTAATCTAGTTAATGCAGGTAGATGGGGTTTATTTTCCAGATTAGACAGTTTAGATGGAAGGAGGGAAAATGGATATAGACACCCTCATTGTATGATTGTAACATTAGAGAGAGACAACAGAATTTAGGAATAGATAGAACATTCAGGAAGAAGAACAAGCAGAGAGTTGTGTGAAGAACACCCATGTACATACATTTGAATTAATAGAAGAAAGATTTGATTCAAATTCATGGTTTGTGTTGTTTCTTTGTGTATTATTGATATTCTCATGAATGTTTTCTTCCTGTCATGCATTTTCTTTTATGTGTTATGTATGTGATTTCATGATTGAATTGAAGTCTGAAGGGGAGATGGAATGAGTTTCAATTGTTTCTCTATTTGAGTAAGGATTTCCTGCAAGGAGTGTAGTTGAAGTCATTCGCAAGGAGTGTGTTGATGGAAGAAGAGGTAGTCTAACTCTTGTTCTCATCCACCTGGAAGTGAATTTGCGTTGCTGAAGCCATGCAAGGAGTGTGCAGGCAGAAGAGAAGCCTCAGAGTTGTGACTCTGGGCAAAGAAATTGAAGACTTCTGCTGCAGGAGTGCCCAGAGTCGTAAGGATTCAACGCTTGGGAGTTGTTGAATGTTTGCCACAAGGAGTGCATGCAAGTCCCTCTGAAAGAATCAGAGTGGGGAAGCTTAGGAGGTATAGAACCTTTGAGAAATCATCAAAGGAGAGCATAGGAAATTTGTGCCATGGAATTCTCAAGCAAGAGTTGCAAGTGCGTGTGCTGTAGGGTAAGTTTTGAGAAGGAATATTTAGTCATTCTTAAGAAATCTTCAAGCAGGAGAACCAACTGCCCAGATCTCGTGGAGAGGATTCGAAAAATCCCATCAGTCATTGGATTTTCTAGAATAGCGGTGAGGTTACAGTTACATCCAGAAGTTTGAGCTCAGAAGATTGTGATTTTTTGGATCAACAGTCCATTTCCCGCCAACCGTCAAATTTGGGAGGAGTTGCCCCGGGGGTTAAACCCTAGTGAACAAAGGAGAGTTCCAGGGAGGCATCGAGATATTGGAGGCATCGGTGTTTTGGAAGTCAATAAACTTGAGACCCCTCGAGTCTCGAAACACCGATGGAATTATAGCTGTGAATCTCAGACAGGACACACGTCAGGAATCCAGAGTGAGTCGGGGTTCGACATTTCGGGTTTCTGAAGACAAAGGAATTGTTGCATTAGGAATCGCGATTTTGTGATACCCGAAAGGGCGACGGGGAAGTGGTGACATGGAGGAGTAAGCTCTCACGTGCATCAGGGATCGGTATATCAGGATTTTTGGTGACGAGAGAATCATTGCAGGAAGAGTCACAAAATTTCAAACCGCGACGGCCCCACAATCACAGCGTTACAGTGGAGAACAGGTGTTACCCATATCGGGGTTCGAGACTTGGAGAGTTCCATGAACTAGTGCAACGGGAATCATGATATCCCGATACGTGATTTCCCGATCACCACAGGAGTGTGGGCCATAGGTGCTAGAGAAGAGGATAGGTGGAAGCTCATGTCAGAATTCGGGGAATTGGAAGTCCCGTCACATAGCAACAGGAATCGCGATATTTCAATATGCAATTTCCCGACGAGGTTAAGGATCAGAGAGGTGGACAGGTGTCGCACCACACCGAAGTATCGGTAGATCAGGATTCGGGGATTCAAGGAGCCCAAATTCGTGACCAAAAGACTCACGATCACGCGAAGTTCGATTTCCCAATTTGGAGTAGGGAGATCATAAGGAGTATTCTGTGGGTATTGAAAATTCCCGATAAGGAAATTGAAGAGCATTTCAGTTCTTCGGGCCAATGGAAGAGAAGGTCCTGTAGGATCAGATGTGTCTAGGTGGTGCGTTTGCATCATGGAACCTCTTTTCATCAAAGATAGTCTCACTTAGACAAGATTCAGACTTAGTTCTGAATAATGATTGTTCAAATTTCATGTCAAACTCAGGGTCTTTGATGCTAGTCACTCTGTCCCTAGGCAAGGATAGATATCGTTCTGTACATAAAACTAGGGTCACAGGCCTTTATTTTCTTCTACGTACAAGATTTTTAGGTTCAAACATAGGATTGCAGATTCTGGGGTTGGATTTCTCCCGGTGTGAACTTTCTTAGGAGCCATGATTTATATCTCACTAGGTGTGGTGCAACTAGTCACTAAATAATGGAGTTGCCAGGGTAAAAATAATCTCAACCAATAAGGTATTTGATCCACTGTCACCCTCAGAAATCAAACTAAAGCTTTAAGTTGTTTTCCTAGGGAACATTTTTTCAATTTCATCCCTTGCAACGATGCCTGAATGTTAGCACTCTGTAAATTTTGTCTGGCTGATAGACAAATGAAAGAGGTAACTATTTCAACCAGCTTTAGAGATGAGGCACTATCCTTCTCAACTCAGAGAGGGCTCTCTCATGTCGCTTGATATTTATTTGGAATTCGGTGGCTAGATTTGGCTTGTTTTGGGGGTTTTTAATAAAGTTGTTGGCAAGGAAGGGGAGGAACACATAGGTCTATGGAGTCAAAATTATGAAAGTGAACAAAAACAATTCATCCACCAGTAGAAATATCTAGAGGATAAAGGATAAAGAAGGCGATGAATCTGAGTTATTTTTAAATTTAAATAGAGTGTAGGAAGATAAAGAAAACAAATAACTGCATCAGAGCATTACCAGAATGAATTCTGAAATAGTTAAGAAGACAATCACACAGTTTAAATTGCTTAAGCCAAGAGCATCACAAGATGAATTATGAGCCTTTAACTCTCCAATTTAAACATAATAAAATGTAAATGAAGTGAGAGGTCATAGGAAATACATACGATGAAAGGAAACAAAGATCATATCACCACCCTTTAGAATCTTTTCATAGAGACTTCAAAATATTCTGCATTTATATTCAATTCATATTCATAAAATTTACAAAAATAGAGTCTGATATAACCAAAAGGTGCTCTTGCACTTCTGCCAACATTAATTCATTCAAGTAACCTAGTACTTATACAATATGATCAAAATAACTGAAATCGAAGCGTTTCATCTTCCAAAACAATTTGGATTGACAGTTTCAGTATACGAAACAATTTACAATGACTGACAAAAAACGTTTCAAAATTATGGGAAATTTCTCTAACTGTTTTGTTTCTTTCTCACCATCTATCTCGCTCTGGTCTTCTGTTGGATCTGGAAATTTGATGACACTTGGGGATCACTTACTGGCTTCGATGATATTGCACTTTTTCTTACCCAACTGCACAATTTCCTTCCATTGTGAATCAGAGGGGATTTTTCAATCCATCATCTCTTTAATCAAAATCTCCAAGTCAATGCACATGGCATAGGACATAGTCAGCATGTCGACTTTCACTGTTTTGAACTTATTCAAAATTTCAAAGTCTATAGCCAAATATTATACCATACTTGGGCCTTTTAGACTTTCTTCCATGCCTTCAAATTTAGAATGGTCCATTATACATTGCACGAGGAGAGTATTATAATATTATTGATTGTAAAAAGAACCTTTGTCATCCCAAAATGATTGGAGGACTTTGATAAACAATTGTTCAAATGCATCTTTAAACTTATGTATCTTGTGCTCCATCTGCATAGATTTGTTTTGGACCGATCTGAGCAAGTTATGTTTGGCGATGATTTTCCTAAATGAGATCATAAACACGGTCTTGCCTTTTACCCTGATAGTTTGAAGATCGACAGTTAGCACATAATTCAGAAAGATAATTTTGGGACCATTTTTAGGGATTTTTGGCTAACACTTCATTAATAACAACACACCTTCTCTGAGATGTAGCAGCCACACTGTCTTTGTCATTCATAAAGTTTAGATAAACCCTAAATTTAGCAACTTCTATAGCAATAACATCCCATATGACATGTTTGGCTCCCTACAATAATGTTTTTCCCTTTAACCTAGTTTTCAACTTTCTCACTCTCTCTTGTAAATCTTCATTATCTCTGTGAAGTTGAGACATATTCTCATCTTTCACCTCCATCTCATGTTTCAACTTTTCTATAACCTCATTGATACCTTTTATCTCCCTTTTTTTGATGCTTACCTGGGACATAGCTTGGACCAACCCTTTAGTAATAGATCCAATCTCTGTATTAGTAGGTACAATGACAACCATATCTGATGTCCTTGCTTATGCTTGTGACCAATTCTCTTTCTCCTTTTCCAACTGAAACACTTTAGATTTGTAATTGAGTGCCTCTTATGTGAATTCTTCTTTCTCTTTCTCCAAAGAAGTCAGTTCGATTGTTTGTGGATAGTCTGTAGGTGACATCTTCAGCCTTTTCTTTAAGATTTTGATCATCTTATCCTTCTCATCTAGAGACCATTTCACCCCTTGAGGACCTTCAGAATCTATCCTTTTGACCTATGCCATCTAGGTTTTGCTAGATTCCTTTTACTGTTTCAATTGTCCATCTAGTTTGAGTGCATGTGTTGTCAATCTGGAAACCATCAGACCTAAACTCAGATAATCAAAATATAGCATATCGCTGACATTTCTATGGAACTTTACTTTGTCAAGGGTGCCAATATTTTGATATTGCATTTTGATCTCAGACACCTTATCGTCATCAACCAATGCTATGTTAAATGTTTTCTTTTCCACATCTCTGATTGAGACTAAGGAAGCTTTAAACTGGGAAGTCTTTTCCACTTCAGGAAAAAGGTCCCTTATTTCACTGTTGGCCATACTTACCTTCACAACATACTGGTTCATTAAATATTCCTTTGACTGATAAATGAACCTAAGTGTCTCGTTAAATATGTGTTTCTTGTTGCTAAAAACCTGTGTACTACTTTCAGTTTGTGGCTTGTTTCCTATACCTGCTTCTTCATTCTTGGTCATGCCTTCTACCATTTCCATGCATGTTTTCTCTTTGGGCTCTTACTCTTCTAGGTCGACTATTAGAGAGGATGATGTGATTTTCATTTTCTTGAGAATATCTTGTTGGCTTCCAGTGCTCAAGGCCTCTGAACTGCTCCTTTTATTGTTGATGCTCATTTTAGGAGCTTTGACAATCAACCTAGGAGAAAGTTTAAGTGTTGGGCTCTGCTGAGAAGCTGACATCATTTTTTTTGTTTGATCATGCTGCATAGTTACCTCTATATCCACACAAGTTTCTAGATTGGCCAACTTATTGAATCCTTCAACATGCTCATGTTCTTAGGGGCCTTGTCTGCTTGCCAATGTCCTCTTTAATATGATCTGGTACGGGTTGTATTTTCTTCCTTACAATTGTGTGAACCCAAATTCACTGAGTTTGAATTGAATCTTAGGCAAACAAGACTTGTTCTTCACCACAAAGATACCTACTATGAAATGAAATTTTAGATTACAATCCTTGTGTGATTTCAAAAGATGCTCATTCTCTAAGATGATCCTCTTTCTTATGAACTCCAAAGAAAAGACTCTAGGAGTCAGAAAAATTGGTAAAAGGTAAGGTCCTTCTTGGTATACATATACCCAAATCAAAGTGGATTGTATGAACAACATCCAGTCTCCTATCCTTCTCTTTGGATTTGGTTGCACATTGTTTTTCCTTTCTTCGAGGACCCCTGGCAATTCTGAACCGAAAATAAGATTGTACACCTAGGACATAATCTTATTAGTGAAAATAAGCATGGTGATTCTTTTACACTCGGTTGAAATAAATGCAATCTCAGGAAATTTGGTTATGTTAGATTCCAGGAGAATTCTCAACAAGTGTGTGTAGTATGTGAAGTGCCTCAGTGAATTGAATTTTGTCAGCTACAGACACATATTGTTGGAAATACATTTGTCAAAACTAACACTGACTAACTGACCAGACTCTGACATAAATAAAGTCAACAGGAAACCTATCATGACTTCTACCAAAAACTTGTCATTTTCCAAACCAAAATTTGACTCAATAGAGAACAATCCCACTGGAGTTCGATGATCATGACACTTACATTGGAAAGTAATGACAGACCCTTTGAATGGTTTTCACATTTGACCATGGTTTGCAGAAACCAGATTTTTATTTCTGGTGGGAATTCTCTATAAGTTGTGATAATATTTTTCTCCTCAAATGACTCTGACATTGTGGAGGAGGAATATGGTATACTGAGGGTGTGTCAGAGTGATGGAATGTCTACTTCACATAAAAAATATGACCCTAGTTTATTCAAAATGACTCTTTCTTCCTGAGAATACCGCTCTACACACCAACTTACAAATTTAGGGAAAGGAAAGACTACTTCTACGACATAAGGGGTGATGGAGGCTTGAGCCTCTTCAAGGAAAGGTATGCACGTTCCAACTTTGTCCAATAAATTTTATTTGGACATAGAAACGAGCGAGACTATTATGTATGTGTTGAAAATGTCAGAGTCTCTATCAATTAAGGCTTCTTCTTCAGAGGAGATGTCTTTCTCATTTACGGATAGGAAAACAGGATTAGTGGCCATGGTGGAAATACCTGTTGAGCGGTGAAAGAAGAACAAACCCGGTTGAGTTCTTGGGCTTGAGTTTCAAATGGATGCGTTGCACCAAATTTTTGGATGTTTGAATGCTTCACGTTATCATAAAATAACATCCGAGGGTCCTCCTTTTATAGGTATCTATTTACATCAGGGGTCAAAGAAAATGGTTTTAGGTGAACCTCTTTTCGCCCCAATGTGCCTATGAGAGTGCCACCCATCCAGGATTTAAACCATGACGGTTTTCCCCAGCATGCCTTTGATTCATTAATATTTGCGCTACTTCAATTGTCAATATGAATTTCAGCCATTGATATGGGTCTCTTTATGATCTGTGGTCCACATTCTCCCAGTGAATTTGGCATCGGGGGTTGGAGAAAGTGGTTTTAGTCAAACTACATTTTTCCTCGATGTTCCTCTAGAAGTGCCATGCATCCAATGATAAAACCATGCTAGTTTTCCCCAGCCTTCCCTCGATTGCTTCAACTTTGCACTATTTCAATCCCTGATATGTGTTTTAGCCATTGATCCAAGCCGCTTTCAAGATCGATGGTTTGTTGAGTCTTACTCTTCACACTTTCACAACATTTGTCCATACGCCGCCAAATATATCTTGGTCCTCTAAATTATCATATATCCTTAACGACATAGCCTTTCTCTAAAATTTCGATACTCGAATACCATTTGAAAATTGTTATGGTGATAAAAGGTTATAACCATCAAAATTGTTAAGGCCCACCTGAGGATAATGGTGATATATTTTATTAGTCATATATCTATTATTGTGCAGACCTAACAAGGGTTGTGGGTGGATAAATAGTCTCTATTTATAATTTTATTCCCATTTTGGATCAATGTGTTTTGCAATGTTGTGAATTTACTCTAGTATTCCCCAATCTATCATACCTTTCAACTTATCATTCAACTTTTTTTCAAAGTTATTGAAATTTTCATCCAACTTCTTTTCCAACTTCTTATCCAACCCAATTATGTACTCCTAAATTTCTTAAACTAACATTCCATGTATTTAAACCTACTAGTAGAAGAGTGTGCTTTCATGTTGTCCAAAGCAATATGAGGTGGTTTATAGGCACCCTTCATGGGTGAGTTCACCGAAAAAGTTTGTTGGGTCCTTGCGACAAGGGAGTGTTAGGTGATATAGCTCTATGATATACATATAGGGTCCAATAGTAGTACTTGGCCCAATATATTAGGGAACTAACTAAGAAGGATAAATTTTTCCCTTATTCATACTACTCGACTACCTAAGTACTATAGAATGGTCTTTCTGAGTGTTATTCTTAGTGTACTATAGAAACAAGATAGACATTTGTTTTATCTAAATATTTCTTCTAGTATACCTAGGAGACTTCCTATATACCCAAGGATACTAGTGGAAGTGATATTCCATATATAGGTATTTTTTGGTGTGTTACTAATTGAATGGGAACCAATAAGGTTTACAAGGGTTTCCAACAATGTGATTCCACTTTTATTTCATGCATGTATTCTTCCCCTACCAGAGTTTTACTCATTGAAGGATATCTCACTGTGTTTGTTTAAGACACCAAAACAAACTTCTAAAAAATATATTATGAGCTTTCTAACCTAGTAAAAGTCTTTGAAGATCACTAAAAAATAACTTGTGCAAGGTAGGGTTTGAGGCCAAAAATGTAAAATGACCACAAATTATTTTATACTTCTCGGAATCGATATTATGACCCAAATTATGAAATTACATGGATCCTCTGGATATACTAGAACTGATTTCATTTAAATATGTTCACTTTATCAAAATATATCCAATCTATGAAATTTGTGTCCTTCCAAGAAAAAAAAAAAACCTTTAAAAATGATTGATTTTAAATCAATGATATATCCACTTCTTGAACATTTTTTTGCATGATTGTTTTTGGAAATTATGTATTATTGCAACATAAATTCATATATTAGTCTAGCGTTTCCAAATTATGAACATAATGTTTCATAAATCAACTTGAATTTTCTTATCCTCTGTTTTTCTGTCAAAAATGGAAAAAAATGAAAAACAAATCCCATTTTGTGTGCAAAAATTTCTCTCATTCATGTCGAAGAAAGAGATTTTATACAACTTTTAGTGTCATTAAATACAAAATTCTAGATAAATAACACAAAATGTAATGAAAAACCTAAGAACAGAATAAAAAATAAAGATAAACCGTAAGAAAAATCTCTTTCATAATAAAAAATAGAGAGCTATGTTCACGTGCCTCTTCAAAGGGGAAAAATACAAGAGAGATGCTCCAAATAGAGTATAAATTCTTGGAAAACCATTATATAACATTCTAATCAATATATATATATATATATATATATATATATAGAGAGAGAGAGAGAGAGAGAGAGAGAGAGAGAGAGAGAGAGAATATTAACTACCTATGGGCCCCATGATAATGAGGTATGGCCAACAAATTTGATACTTATTATTAAAAAGGACCATTTTTACAATGAATGATTGATAAATAACCGTTTAATGAGTCTTATTAAATGAAAGTATCCTCATACATTAATAAATTATCTAAGTAAGGGGGTCAGGGTAGGACCATAACATATGTGTATAAAATTCCTAGATACCCAAATAAGCTCCCTCAAAAATTAGAGGAGAATATTTCAAAGTTTGATCGTAATCCTTATATTTCTACTGAACATATCACGTCATTTTTTAAATTTGTTTCAAATATCTATGCAATACATGAGAATGTATTAAAAACACTATTTGTATATTCCTTGGAATGATATCCATATGGTTGGATCAGGTATTTTAGTGGCCCAAAGAAAATATATTCATTTTTATGATTGATACAACTCTTCCTCAAGTTTTGAGTTCTTTATTATCAAAAGTATGAGGAGATCCTTCAAGAACTTATGACATCCCTACATGAGGATAAAAAAAAATTTCATGATCCTATAGAGAATAAATCATTTCGAGAACCCATGGATTAAGAATATAAATATCCACCTCATGATTCCATCGAAGAGGAATTTGATAAATACTTAGATGGTCAAAGTATCAAAACCTCCATTTCTCCTTTGCATGAAAACAAGTTTTTGGTTAGTCTAACTCCGTTCCAAAATTTTGAATCTTTTTATGCATACTTTGCTGATTTTTAAAATTAATAATTTGTAGAAAGACCCTTGTGTTTGGTCAATACCTCATTTAATGAAGAAAATTATGGCCAAAAGATTTAAAATATTGATAATATTTTCATATTAAAGGGAACAAATGGGATATTAGTTTTTCTCATTTTAGTGGGGATCGTATTTATGATATGGATGATGATGGTTCTATGGTTAATGTTGCAAAAAAAAATTCTTATCAACAACCTAACATAGTGAAGGAATTTGAAAATTATTTATGATGCATGAAAAACAATAATTGTTTCACTAATGGAGATGATATGTTAATGCCCAAGGATGGGTTTCATTGCCAAAAAAGATAAAAACATTTCTAGAAAAATATTTCCTTAGTTAATGCCCTATTTATGCATAGAAATACATTTGGAATTAATCTATTTGAGGCTATAATATTTACTAGAAATTAGCATCTTCAATCTTAGATTTATTGAAAGGATTTCTAGCCTCATATGAGAGGGTAGAAATCCCTAGATTGTGGATCAATTAATTTTTATAGATCTGATTGATATTCTTATTATCCATATTTTTCTTTGATTGAGGGAAACAAATAAGGGTAACAAGCCATGCATTGGGATGATAATGTTTTCTCAAAATTTGAATTTACATCTCATGTGTGATATTCATCTCTGCTGGAAATCCATGATGTATTTCTTATATTTCTTATGAAGGCATCTAATGCCTTGAGGAGTGATATTGTACATGAAGTACAATGAGTAAATTTCTTTAAATATGTGTACTATACATATGATATGCATAGATTCCATCATGAAGACTTTGATTGGAGTGAGAATAGACTTTCATTCTTATATTGTAGCCCCATTCAAGGATGGATGGAGAAAGTTTGTGGATTCCCACACTAATATTGGCATGATTTTGGTGATATGATATGTCCTTTTGAGTTAGATTATGTATCTTGTCATGAAGTGATGTTTATATCATCTCATTATCATTTTGTACTTGGCATTTCCTTGTTTTGGTTAATTTCCAAACACAAGGGTAGAAATTTTGATGTTGATGATATGTTAGTAATAGAAAATATCTTTCAAAGACTATGGTTGAGAATTTAAAGAATGAGTTCATTAACCATTTAGGAATTTGAAAAAGAGGAAGAATTAAAGTTTTAACATAGAACCCATAAGCATATAAACAAACCTGGAAATGAACACAAAGAATCAACAAACCATAACAAAAAAATTGTTAACGGAGTTTGGCAATATCACCTACGTCTCTAGGCCTTTGTCTCAATGAGTGAGGCTTTCTTATTTCTCTTCAAAGCTTAAAAATTACATAAGAAAATTTTCAATTGGATTAAAAACTGATCTATCTATGTTCTGCTAGATCAAAAGACCCAAACACAACTGACGACACTAAAAACGGATGAACGAAGCTCCCAAAAATGGCCCGTAAGTTTCTCTCCTCGATAGCTTCCCTGCATAAAAATGGATTTGACTGAAAAATTCCTCAACATTTCTTTGTGTATGAACCTATCTCAGGTTTCCAAGAACATCTAGTTTATATAGATTTGAAGTTGGTAACAACCTCCCAACTTCTCCCGAATATATGGCCTCAAAAAGGGCTCCAAATCCTCCAATAATGGCCAAAACCCCACCAAACAGGCTGAAAAATCAATTAAAATCATAACCTATGGTTGAAAAACCCAAAAATGAACATATGGTTCGCCAAACCCCTTTACATGTTCCCATGGTCAAATGGGCGCTTCCATGTGGCCTTGGGTTGGGTGCTAACTGTTGAGCCCCAATCCTTAGTTGTTGTGTTGGTTGTATAGTCCATATGGCCACATCCTTAGTGCTCCACACACCCTCCAACATCTCGAAATCCCCTGGTTTATCTTCTGGTCGGTCAAGCCTTACCCCCACCGACAAGAGCCTATCCGCCAACACACACACACCATATCAACACTTATAATATATGAGTCGTTTATCAACCAAGTCACACAGATAATGGGATTGGTTAGAATCTTTGTGTTAGGTCGTTGGCATGTTGGGAGGTCACGGGTTTGATTTATCCAGAGGTGGACCAAACATTTTACCAGAAAACCTTGGGAAAATATGGGGTGCCACATGGCACCCTGTGATTGGGCCATGCATCACCCTGGGATTGGCTCGTACTGTTGAAACAATTGCCTAGTCAGCTACCTAGTCAACCTGCCACATCATCATCATATAGCCAAGTCACTCACTATGTTTCACTGAAACATCATGTTGTCATACTTCCACATCATCTTCCATACAGTCCAGTCACCTGCCATGTGTCACTTCCATGTCATCCTTCCATATGCCTAGTTGTAGTCCATATAGCCACATGTCCAATTGTCATTGGGCCATGTCACTGTATGGATTGCCATGTGTTATCCGTACAGTGACACATGTCAAATATGTACAGTGTCAACTCAACCCTAAAGTGATGAAACTAAGTGACACATCTCACCTCCTGGTGATTTCACATCAGTATGATGACGTTATATCTGCTGATGTCATCATTGACTTTGACCAAGTTGACTTTTTACCTATTTGGGATTTTGGTCAGAATGTGATAAATTTCACATATGGTGTCCATTTGAGGAAAATATTATATGGATATAATCAATGTGATGAAATGGACACAATGGCATTGGTTTCATCTGATTCTGAGAACTTTTATTTTTAGGCCTTCCTAGACCCATTTTGGTTCCTAGATCCATTTTGGATCACACCTCCCCACTAAGACCTTTTGGTCCTCCAAAAGGATACTTACCAACCATCAAGTGTAGGATAGGCCACCCCACTTTTTCTCTGTATTTAAACTTTGTCTTATGCACTTGTCTCATCAAGGTCAATTGTAAAGCAACCATGACAATTGACAGCATATTGTTAGCCATTTTTACTCTGTCACATCTTACTGAATCCACTATCATCCATGTTGACAACATTAGCAATGATAACATCAGAAATATGATTGCAAATGAGCTACTATGTTTGTAGTACTTGCACAACATTAGCTTATCTTGAAGCAAATTATGATTGAACTTCCTTTCTACACTCATCTCATGTTCATGCTTAAGATCAATTGCTTGATTTGGCACAGTTATAAGTGTGTTTCTTGCATGAGATACCTTCCTTAATTGTTCCATTTTTTGAAGAGATTGATTTAATTTTAAGTGATGAGCATGTACCACATATTCATTGCCTTCTTTGATTAAGTAATATTGATTATGTTCCATGTAGAATATTTATTTCCGATCATACAAATAAGGACTACCTAATACCATTCTGCATTCATTTAGTGGCACCACATGACATGTAATCTCATCCACAAACTTAGATGAAATTGCAAACTTTAAAGTGCATTGCTTAGTTTTGTGCAATTTATGATTGGTGTTTATCCATTTAAGTGAGTAAGGTTTATGATGCATCTGGGTTTTTAATCCCAATTGTTTAACCACTTCCTTTGAAATAAAGTTAGATTGAGATCCATTATCTATCAATGTGTTGACCTTAGTATGCCTCATTACGACCGTTATGTGAAACAATTTACTTCTAGAATCAAATCCATCACCAATTTTACCTATCAAACCAACCGTTGTGATTTTAGATTCATCACCTGAATCTGATCCCAAGTTTGTGGTTTGTGATGTTGTTGCAACTTATTTCCTCCCTTTCCTCTCTTTGAACCACTTCAGTCTCTTCCCAGGATGCAATTTCTAGCAATGGTCCTCATCATGCCCTTCTTTATTGTAGTGTTTGCAAGAGAGATTCTCTTCCTTTCTTATCATTGAATTTTCCTTCTTTCCATTCCACTTCCTTTTGTCCTCTTTTCTATAAGACGTTTCCCCTGATACACGAACAACTATTTTCTCTGCCTTAATGTATGTTTCTTGGACAGAAACCTCATTAAGATTAGTATGTCCAAACATAAATAAAGTGTTACGAATGTTTGCAGGTAAGCCTACTATATACTTCATAAGAGTTTCTTGGGTATGTAATGTAATGTCTAACATTAATGCCATCTTATGAAATTCATCTATGTATTCTTGCACTGTTTGTCCCTTTCTTAGTTTAAGACCTTTCCATTCAATTAAATCCTTCTCTTTATAACTGAAAGGATAAAATTATTTTCTATGTGAAGAAACAAAACTTGTCATGATGGAAATACATTACTCACTTGTTGCATGTCATTTTGCAACTTGCTTTTCCACCGAATGAGTGTTGTGCCTACAATTCGAAGCGATGCCAATTTGATTTGAGTTTCCTCATCCTTGATTTGTTGCACACTGAAATAAACTTCCATCTGTCTGAAGTAGTTATAAAGCCTCTCTACATTAGCTTCACCATCATACATGGGTAATTCAAATTTCATATCAAGCGTAAGTAAAGGAATATAATTTTTATGTTTATGGGAATGTTTCCTTATGGTGGGTTTGGAACTTGTACTTTAAGAAGAAAAAGTTTATGGAGAAGAAGGAGGTGAAGAAGGATGTTTAAGAGGGTACTCTCCTTCCTCACCTTTTTCCTTTGAATATTCACCTAGAATCAGTCTCTTCCACTCCAAGTAATCATCATATATAACCTTCATCATCTCTGACATGGAAAAGAAGGTCTTTCGAAACTCTATCTTGTCATGAGAAAGTCCCTCTTCTAATGCCATCTTCTCACTTTAAGAATTTGTCTTTCTTGATCCAATCTAAGGATTATCTTCAGCAAGCTCGCATTCACCATGATTA
This sequence comes from Picea engelmannii, assembly GCA_009831015.1. Classification (NCBI taxonomy): domain Eukaryota; kingdom Viridiplantae; phylum Streptophyta; class Pinopsida; order Pinales; family Pinaceae; genus Picea; species Picea engelmannii. The sequence continues at coordinate 1,778 of ML844228.1, read as the reverse complement.
ATATTTTCCCTAGTAATCATGCAAACTCAAAAACCAACCGTCAACCAGCTCTCATACCACTTGATCTGAAAAGATCTGTTAAAGACTATGGTTGAGTTTTTAAAGCATGAGTTAATTAACCATTTAGGAATTTGAAGAAAGAGGAGGAATTAAATATTTAAAATAGAATACATAAGAAGATATATAGATATGGAAATGAACACAAAGAATAAACAAACCATAACAACAAAATTGTTAACGGAATTCAACAATATCGCCTATGTCTTTGGGCCTTTGTCTTAGTGGGTGAGGCTCTCTCATTTATCTTCAAATGTTCAAAAGTACATCATAAAAATATAAATTGGATTAAAAATTGATCTATATGTGTTCTTCTAGATATCAAGAGACCAATACAACTGACAACACTAAAAATAGATGAACGAAGCTCCCAGAAATGGCCCGCAAAGTTGCTCTCGTCAATAGATTCCATCCATAAAAATGGCTTTGACTGAAAAATTCCTTATCATTTCTCCTTGTTTGAACCTATCTTAGGTTGCCAATAACCTCTAGTTTATATAGGCTTGAAGTTGGTAACAACCTCCCAACTTCCCCCAAATATTTTTCCTCAAAAAGGGCTCTGGATCCTCCAATAATGGCCAAAATCCCCCCAAACAAAATGAAAAATCAATTAAAATCATAACCTATGGTTGAAAAACCCAAAAATGAACATATAGTGCACTAGCCCCCTTTACACAGTCTCGTGGTCATATGGGCGATGCCATGTGGCCTCAATCTGGGTGCTAACTATTGAGCCTTGGTCCTTAGTTGTTGTGTTGGTTGTATGGGCCATATGTCCACATCCCTATTTCACCATGTGCCCTCCAATATCTCGACATCCCCTGGTCTAGCTCCTGGTCAGTCAAGGCTGGAACCCACCGATCGAAGCATGTCCCCCAACACATGCACCATATCAAAACTTATAATATATGTGTCGTTAGAGACTTGGTCTTAGGTCATTGGCATGCCAGGAGGTCACGGATTCGATTCCCCTGGAGGTGGAACAAACCTTTTACCCAACCAACCTTGGTAAAATCCGGGGTACCACATGGAAACCTGTGATTAGGACATGTGTCACCCTCAGATTGGTCCATACTTCTAACACAATATCCCAGTCAGCTTCCTAGTCAACCTGCCACATCACTATCGCATAGCCCAGTCACCTTCCATGTGTCAGTCACACATTAGGCTTTCATATTGCCACATCATCCATCATATAATCCAGTCACCTACCACATGTCACGTCCACATAAACATGTCATACTCCCAACTATAGTATGTACAACCACGTGTCCACCTGTCATTGGGCCACATCATTGTACAGACTTCCATGTGTCATTCGTACAGTGACACGTTTCAAATCTGTACAATGCCAACTCATCCCCAAAGTGATGAAACTGAGTGACACGTGTCAACTCCTGGTGATGCCACATCAAAATGATGGCATCATCATGATTTCATGATGATGTCATCTCGATTCATTCTGATGTCACCTGTCGTACCTACTGACAACAATATTGAATTTGACCAAGTTGACTTTTTGCCTATTTGGGATTTCGGTCGGAACACAACAACTTTCACATATGATGTCTATTTGAGGAAAGAAATATACAGTCAGAATTAGTGCAATGATACAGATGTAATGGTGTTGGTTTCTTCTGATTTAGAGAAATTTGATTTGTAGAACTTCCTGGACCCATTTGTTGGCAGCCAATCATTTTTTTAATTGCTCTTAAAAAAAA
>ML844227.1:0-37874 GCA_009831015.1 Picea engelmannii | reverse complement strand
TACATAGGTTTATATTGAGTTTATACTATCGCTATCACTTTGGTTGGTTTGTGTTGTTTTGATATTGACTGCACAAGAGCACTGGAGCGAAGCGGGAGCAACAAAGACTATAGGAAGCGATTATAAGGTATATTACTTATTCTGGCCTCTTAGTAAATTCAATATTTAAAACTTAAGGAAAGCGTCCTATTCTGTCTTGTTTTGTTCTAGATCCAGGTGGATCTAGGGAGATCGGTTTGTGTCCGCACTTACGGATTTATCCATAAACAAGCGCCAAAGGTCATGCGGGGCCCGATGGGGTAAGTTGGTACATCAACTTCCTGGGGCCGTAACTTTTGCATACGATATTTGTTTTAAGCGCACGATATATCGTTGGAAAGAACTATTTGAGGGCTACACATGTTGTCATCAAACTCCAGAGAATTATTTTAATGTGACTATGGCGGGCCCAAAAAACGTTGTTTAGGGCCTCAAAATGGCCCCAGAAGTTTAGGACCTGAAAAACTGGGAAACAAATTGTCAAAATGGAAATTGGTCTTTGAGCTAGTGGAATAGGTGGATGGCCACTGATATCCATCTAGATGATTCCTTCCCCCTTAACAAGCAATGGTATCCATTGCGTCAAGTTCCTGCATCATATGAGGAAACTTTCGTTCAACATGACTCCTAGTGAGCCACTTGCCCTAATGAAGAAATTGCCCTGCTTTAATGACTTGATAGAGTTTGATAGTCTGTTGGCAGAATTCCTTTCTCTTGGTGTCCATGATCCGATCAAATTTATTATGTTCGATGTAGGAAGGATTGATTTTTTAAGGGGCCAACTGCTCGACCGCATCCGAAGTGTCCAATAGAGGTGGAAAATATGGTCGAAGCAGTGCCACATTAAATATTGGGTGCAATCCAAGGAAAGGAGGAATACTTGATTCAAAATAATTCTGACCCACAACCTTGGTGATGGTGTAAGGCATGTATCAGAGTGGGTGCATATTATGATGGGGTCAAGTGATCCAGGTGGATATCAGTGGCCTCACACCTTTTCCAACTAGCTCAAAACAGTTTTCTGGCAATTTTGGTAATTTACTATTTTTAGTAGTTTTTCACTTCCAGAGCCATTTTGAGGCCCTAAACGATGTTTTTTGGGAAAACGGGGAGAAATATTTAAGTTCCTTCAATATTTTTCCCAAAATGAATCTCCTCGACGATACCTTTCCAAAGGTCTATCATATGCCTAAAACGAAGATCGTATGCAAAAGTTGCAACCCTGGGAAGTTGAACTAACTTACCCAAACGAGGCCCACATGACTTTTGGCGCTTCATCTCCTAGGGTTAGGTTTTTGGATATCTAGGGTTTTTGACATTCCTATTTATTGTAAAAAGGCCTTGAGAGCCTCATTGTAATCATCTTCTTGTGAATGAGCCCAGTCATCACATCTCTTCTCAAAGATAGGCCACCACCATTCCAACAAGCTTGTTTCTGCTGCATTTTACAGTTTCAGCTTATTTCCTTATTGAATAGAAAACCAGTTTTATTGTATCTCTGTTATTTTGTTTTAAGCACCTGTTGATAATCTATATTCATTTCATTCTTATCATAAAATTTGGATCAGTGGTATCAGAGTGGTCTTCTCCTTGACATCTTAATGCATGTCCCCAACAAGGTCGGAGTATAAAGAGTTGGGTATCGATCTTGTTTCTCTTGAGGAAAAAATCTCTTGCACACCCAAACGACCTCTCATGGTAGGAGAAAATAAAGATGACAGGACAGGAGATCCTTTCAAACTGTTGATTGAGGAAGTCCTCACGCAACAGAGGAACGAGATGATGGATAGTTTCGCGCAAATCCTTCGGCGGCTACCAACAGGCGATGCATCTTCTTCGAGCGAAGGTGTCGCCCCCTTCAAGGTACAAATAAACTTCGATATTCCTATATTTGAATGTTAGATAGACGCAAATGTTGTAGATAAGTGGTTGAATCTACTAGAAGGGTATTTTTCTGTCCATAACTTTTCGAATAGAGAAAATATTACTTTTGTGCTCCTCAAAGTCGTTCCCCATGTCAAAGATTGGTGGAAAACTTTATATGAGAAAAAGGAAACAGAGGAACCCTCATTATTTACATTCGCGGCCACCTGGGAATCCTTCAGGGATGCTATTAAGGAACAATACCACCCTATCTGAAGTTATGATTACTTGTATACCAAATGGACCACACTGCGGCAAGAAAGAGACCAAGCAGTGCCAGATTTCACAAATATCTTCCATACCTTGCGCCCCAAGCTGGGTATCAAAGATTCAGAGTGACATCTATTGATCAAGTGTCATGGTGCTCTACATAGATACATCCATACTGAAATGGAATTTTTAGACATCTCATCCTTGGGCGCGGCCTACCGATATGCCGTCAAAATCGAGCAGAAGCTCAAACAAAAGACACGACAATTTGGGCCTGGGAACCCCTCACAACAAAAGCCAAGAAAGGGCGGCCCCAACCCATAGAACAAAGGACAAAGCAAAGATGGATAGTATTAGGATAACCAGTCCAAGCCGCAAGCAAAGAAGGATATTGGAAAGACAAAGAAAGATATTGGGAAGTGGTGCAACTTCCATAAGAGCCCTTAGCATAACACTACTGGCTGTCACTCAAAGCAGTCGATGGTGGCCGAAGTGAAAGCCTCTAAATCAAATGTGGATTTTGACTCTGAGCCAGAACTAGAAAGGGGAAGAAGGATCATTGATGTGGAACCCAGTGCCATCGTTGCTACCACCAAGCTCCATCCTAGTGAACCGGATGAGCCAAAAGAAGGAGAGTTCATCTTCCATTCACAGATGTGGGTAAAAGGCACCCCACTGCACTTCATCGTTGATAGTGGTAGCTAGAAGAACCTCATCTCAACAGAGGTCATCAAGCGACTGGCCTTGCTGACAACGCTGCACCCACAACCCTACACCATTGGATGGCTCTGCCAAGGAAGCGATCTTTGCGTCAGCCAACAATGTCGACTGTCGTACGGAATCAAGCCCTTCAAAGATGAGGTATTGTGTGATGTTTCTCCTCTCGAAGTTTGTGATGTTATTTTGGGCCAACCTTATTTATGGAAACGTCACATTGTATATGATTCTAGGCCTCGTAGTGTTATTATTACTTTGAATATGAAATTGTATAGGATACACGAGGCAGTCCCACCTAGTGTTATTTCCTTGATCTTTGTTAAGCAATGCAGGAAGGTCATTTCTCAAACTAGGAAGTTTGTCTTCTTCATGATTCACTCTCAGAATAAGCGAAATATCACAGCCACATCCAAGGTCTCTACGGTGGACCTCTCCACACAGCAAAATCAAGTAGATAATGTCATGGAAGAATACTCAGATATCTTCTCCTCACCTACCAGGGCACCTCTACACTGTCAAGTCAAGCACCCCTTCGATCTGACCTCGGCACATCGCTGCCCAATGGGCCAGTCTATCGTTGCTCTATGTTAGAGAATGAGGAGATCAAGCGACATATACAATAACTGCTCCACAAGGGGCACATCCATCCCAACTCATCACCTTGCGGGAACCCAATCGTGTTGGTACAGAAGAAAGATGGAACCTGGCGACTCTGCATTGATTACCGAGCTCTGAATAAAATCACAGTCAGAAACTAGTACTCGATTCCTCGAATTGATGACCTCATTGATCAACTCACGAGGGCCAAATACTTCAGTAAGATTGATCTGAATTCTGGCTACCACCAGGTCCTGATAGAACAGACAGATGTATGGAAGACTGCCTTCAAGTCAAAGGAAGGCATTTTTGAATGGTTGGTCATGCCCTTTGGTTTGACAAATGCTCCAGCCACTTTCATGAGGATGATGGACGATATCCTATGACCATTCACCAATACTTTTGTAGTGTTTTATCTGGATGACATTCTCATTTACAGCAAGACTTGGGCCGAACACTTGCAGCATATTCAGCAGGTTCTGCACACCCTACGGCAGCACAAGCTATACGCCAACTTAAAAAAATGCTCCTTCGGCATGCACAGAGTCCATTACCCGGGCTACATCATTGATCAGCATGATGTACATGTGGATCCAGCCAAGATCCAAGTCATTCGTGACTGGCCAGCCCCAACCACACTCACTAAGTTTCGAAGCTTCTTGGGCCTTGCCAATTTCTACAGCAGGTTCATCCTGGGATTCTAACATATTGCATGGGCCATCAGCCAAATAACCAGGGGTGTTGGTAAGGAAAAATTTGCGTGGGGATGGTCCCAACAATAAGAGTTCGATGATTTGAAGTAGCACTTGTGCTCAGCCCTGGTACTTTCACTACCAAACCTGCAGTAGCCCTTTGAGATCAAGACAGATGCTTCAGACTATGTTGTGGGTGTCATTCTCACTCAGAACGGCCACCCCATGGCCCATCATAGTGATACATTATCAGATGTTGTCCGTAAGTACCCTACATATGACAAAGAAATGTACTCCATTGTGCAAGCCTGCCACCAGTGGAGACATTACATTCTTGGGAGGGAGACAGTCATCCACACTGAGAATGACCGCCATCAAAAGTGGTCCACATACTTGGAGAAATTCCACCTCAACATCAAGTATAAAACAAGAAGCACCAATCGTGTCGTTGATTGCCTCAGCATGTCGCCAGTCGCGGCACTCACCACGGTTCTAGACTCCTGCGGCCATGATACCTCTGGATGGCCCCAACTCTAATAGACAGACCCAGACTTCGCCACCACTTGCCAAATGTTGGGTGCAAACACAGTTGTCGATAATTTCCATCTTTCGGATGGGTTGTTGTGTCGTTTGGGCCATATCTGTGTTCCATCAAGCAAGGGAGCGAAGCTTATCTCGGAATCCCACTACAGTCGGGTGGCAGGACACTTCGGCATCGAAAAGACAGTGGCGATGCTACAAAAACATTTCTACTGGCTAAAAATTCAACAGGAGGTCAGCAAGTATATCAGGTTTTGCATTGCCTGCATTATTGCCAAACCGAACACTAAGAAACAGGGCCTATACACCCCTCTTCCTACTACTGACAGGCCATGGGAATCCATCTCAATGGACTACATGTCAGGCCTCCCATCCACCAAGCGGGGAAATGACTGTGTTTTTGTGGTTGTTGATCGCTTTTCTAAGATGGCGATTATGGTCACCTGCAAGAAGAGAATCACAGTCGAGGCCACGGTGAAGCTCTTCTTTGAATGATTTTGGGTACATTTTGGAATCACACAAACCATTGTCTCATATCAGGACAGTTGATTTCTCATCACATTCTAGTCGAGCCTCTAGTCACTGTTGGACACCAAGCTCACCAAATCCACAGCCTTCCACCCCCAGACAGATAGCCAAACCAAGGTCGTAAATCGAATGATTGTGCATATCCTTCACATTTATAATTCCAAGCACCCTCGCACATGGGATGAGAGCCTTCTCTATGTCCATCATAGCTACAATCAAGCCCTGCATAGCTCAACCAGCCACAACCCCTTTCAGGTGGGGTTGGGATTCCAACCATTGGGTCCCGTAGATGTTTCACTTCCCCTTGCGGTCACCTTGACCGACTCATCTCCTGCTCCAAATGAAGCTAACAAATCCACCTGGTTCATTGAGTATATCCACCACATCTGCCAACAGGTTCAAGATATCCTACAGAATTCCAATGACAAGTACAATCAGCGCCATGATCAACATCGAGTGCCACATAAGTTTCAGGTGGGCGACAAAGTTTGGTTGCACTTGCAGAAAGAATGCCTTACAGGACCCCATCGGAAGCTTTGCCCACTCCATTATGGGTCGTACACCGTCACCAAGTCCATGGGGGATAATGATTTTAAACTCAACATTCCTCCTTTCCTTGTCTTGCACCCATTTTTCAACGTGGATCTCCTTCGCCCTTATTTCCCACCATTATTGGAAACCTCAGAAGTAGCAGAACAACTGACACCAACAGAGCTCAACCCTGACTGCATACAACAGGAATCCAGTGATCATATTGTGGACACACAGATCAAGGGCACTCGACAGTAAAGGATTTAGCTTTATCGAGTCGTCAAAGCAGGGCAGCTCCTGCACCAAGGCAAGTGGCTCACCCGGGGCCAAATTCAACAGAAATTTCCTCATCTGATGGGGGAACTAAACGCAATGGAGAAAATTGATTCCTAAGGAATGAGGATTGATCCAAGTGTATATCAGTGGCCACCCACCTTTTCTAACTGGCTAAAAACAGTTTTCTGGCAATTTTGGTAATTTACTATTTTTAGCAGTTTTTCACTTCCGGAGTTGTTTTGAGGCCATAAACGATGTTTTTTGGGAAAATGGGGAGAAATTTGGAGATTCCTTCGATATTTTCCCAAAATGAATCTCCTCAACGATACCTTTCCAATGGGATATCATACACCTAAAACGGAGATCGTATGCAAAAGTTACGACCCTGGGAAGTTGATGAACTAACTTACCCAAACGAGGCCCACATGACTTTTGGCACTTCATCTCCTAGGATTAGGTTTTTGGATGTCTAGGGTTTTTGACATTCCTATTTATTGTAAAAAAGTTCTTGAGAGCCTCACTGTAATCATCTTCTTGTGAATGAGCGCAATCGTCACATCTCTTCTCAAAGATAAGCCGCCACCATTCCAACAAGCTTGTTTCCGTTGCATTTTACAGTTTCAGCTTATTTCCTTATTGAATAGAAAACCAGTTTTAATGTATCTCTGTTATTTTGTGTTAAGCACCTGTTAATAATTTTTAGTCATTTCGTTCTACTCATAAAATTCAGATCATCCAGTGAAGTGTTATTTCTGTAAATGCAACCAAACCTTTTCGCCCACCTGAAATTTGTGCGATACCTGATGTTGATCATGGTGCTGCTTGTACTTAGCATTGGCTTTCTGCAAAATATCATGAAGTTGTTGTTGGATGTGTTGGGTGTGCTCAACAAATTTTTCTGCCCTGTCAACCTCTATCTGAGCATGGGAGGACTCTTCCTGTGTGGCTGCAATGGTCATAGTTACGTCAATGGGAGCCAATGGTTGGAACCCCAAGCACACCTAAAAAGGGTTGTGGCCAATAGAGTTGTGGAGGGATATGTTGTAGCTATGTTCAAAATAAGGAGGTATTTCATCCCATGTGTGTGGATGTTTGGAATAATACATTTGCAATATATGGACAATCATATTGTTGACTACCTATGGTCGCCCATCAATCTGTGGGTGGAAAGAAGTCAATTTGGTCATCTTGGTGTCCATCATTGACCATAGGCTGGACCAAAAGGTGCTCAGTATTGTCTTGTCTCGATCAGAGATAATAGTTTTTGGTAGCCAAAAATGAACCCAAACATGTGTGAATAAGAGTTTGGTGGTGGCCTTGGCTGTGATGCTCTTCTTGCACGGTGCCAAAATTGTCATCTTAGAGAATCGATCAATGACCATGAAGACATAGTCATTCCCATGCTTGGTTGAAGGTAGACTGAACATGTAGTCCATGAAGATGGACTCCCAAGGCCTACCCGTAGTAGGAAGAGGGGTGTATAGCCCCTATTTCTTGATGTCGGGCTTGGAAATGGCGTAGGAAGTGCAAGATCTAATGTACTTTAAAATATCTTGTCGGATCTTCGGACAATAAAAAACTTATGCAGTATTTCCACTATCTTTTCTACACCAAAATGTCTCGCTTCCCAGATCAGTTATGCATGCTTGCTTGAAGGAACACAGAGGTGGCTCAGATGGCATAATAATCCATCTTGGAGATGAAAGTTGGGAACTATTTTTCTTGCGCTCACTATCCGATAGGTAGTATTAAAGTCAAAGTCATTATTGTATAATTATGGCCATCCACATGTCTCATGTCCATAAGAGTTAAGAAATGTGGTGAGTGTTGCCACCGAGGGTCGACTGAGGCAATCTACGACATGGTTAGTTCTACCCTTCTTGTACTTGATATTCAAGTGGAATTTCTACAGGTATGTGGACCACTTCTGGTGACGGTCATTTTGTAACTTTCATTATGTCTGCATGAATTGCATAGGCCTGTGATCAGTGTGGATGATCGTTTCCTTCCCCATAATGTAATGCTTCCACTGTTGACATGCCTACACAATGGAGTGCATCTCTTTGTCATAGGTGGGGTATCTTTGAACAAAATCAGATAGATTTTCACTGTGATAGGATATTGGACTCCCATGCTGAGTGAGGACTGCACTGATAGCATAATCAGAAGCATTTGTCTCAATCTCAAATGGTCATTGCAGGTCTGGTATAATGAGGATTGGTGTTGAGCAGAGGCAGGATTTCAAATCGTCTAATGCTTTATGTTGGGGTGCAGACCACAAAAACTTGAACTTCGTGCCACACTTGGTCACCTAGCTTAAGGCCTAAGAGATGTGAGAGAACTCCAACACAAACCGTCAATAAAAGTCAGCAAGGCCCAAGAAGTTGTGGAGATTAGTCATTTTTTTCGGGGATGGCCAATCGCGGATGACTTGGATATTGGCTGGATCCACATGTACACCTTACTCATCCATGATGTATCTCAAATATTGGATTCTTTGCATGTTTAAGGAACACTTATTCAAATTGGCATATAACTTGTGTTGTCGTGGGGTGCCTAATACATGTTGAATATGCTCCAAATGTTCCTCCCAAGTTTTTTTGAAGATGGGGATGTCATCCAAATATACAACCACAAAGGAGTTTGTGAATGGCCATAACATATCATCCATCATCCACATGAATGTGGTCGGGGCATTAGTCAAGCCGAAAGGCATGACCAACCACTCAAAAATGCCTTCTTTGGACTAGAAGGTTGTCTTCCACACATCAACTTGCTCAATCGACACCTAGTGGTAACCTAACTTCAAATCAATCTTACTGAAAAAATTGGCTCCCTTGAGCTAATCGAGAAGATCATCAATCTGGGGAATTAGGTATTTGTTCTTGACTATGATCTTTTTCAGGGCTCTATAATCAATACAAAGTAGCCATGTCTCATCCTTCTTTTGTACTAGAACAATTGGGATACCGCAAGGTGAGGAGCTTGGTCTGATGTGGCTCTTCAGAATTAGCTCTTGGATCTATCGTTTGATTTCTTCATTCTCCATAAAAGAATGCCTGTATACAAGGCCATTAGACAAAGGATCATCAGGTGTCAAATCAATTGAGTGCTTTACCTAACAGTGCACGGACACCCTAATAGGCAAGGCGAATATTTCTTTGTACTCCTTGACTATTTCATCCACATGTTGTTGCTAAGCAGAGAGACCCCATGCATGGGTTTTGGTGGTTGCAATGACCTTCCATTCACCTTCCAATCGAACCATACAGAGGAAAAACCTCCCAGTCTAAGAAACCACCTTTCTGCATTGCTTCATAGAGATCAAAGAGACCACAGTATTAGAGACTACCTATGATACCCTATAGAGTTATCTCCCAAAGTAACAATGACACTACGGAGCCTGGATTCATAAACAACATGACGTTTCCACATATATGGTTGTCATAGAAAAACATCACAAACTTCAAGTGGGGAAACATCACACAATAGCTCGTCTTTGAAGAGTTTGATGTCGTAGTGCAGGCGACATTGTTGGCTGACACAGATGTCACGTCCATGGCTAAGCTAACCGATGGTGTATGGTTGAGGATGTTGTGTTGTTGTCAAGTTAGACCTCTTGAAAACCTATGCTGAGATCAAGTTATTTTGGCTATCGCTATCAACAATGAAATGGAGTGGAGTTCCCTTCACCCATATCTATGAGTGGAAAAGACGCTCCCCTTCTTCAGACTCCTTTGGTTCCTCTAGCTGGACTTTTGTGTTAGCGATGGTGACATTGGATTCTGCATTAATGATATGTCCTCCCTTTGTTGGATTGGAATCAGAATCTGAGTCTGCATCTAACCTTGGGGATTTAGTCTTAGCCAACAATGACTATTTGGAGCAACATTCATCAGTATTGTGCTAAGGGATTTTGTGGAACTCGCACCATCTTCCAGTGTCCTTCTTTGACTTCCCATTACCCTTATTTGTTGGTGGATTGGGATGGTTATCCTGGGGTTGAACATCCTTGCTCGATCCTTTAGCCTGGGAGTTAGGGACACCCTTACCATACTTTGTTTGTTGTGGATTTGCATACCCAAACTCCAACTTGTTTTGTTGCTTGAATTTATGCTCGATTTTGACAACATATCGATAAGCAACTCCCAATGACGAGATGTCCGGAAATTCCATTTCGGTTTGGATGTATATGTGCAGAGCCCCATGGTATTTTAGGAATAGAAGTCACTCAGAGTATTTGATACCCAGCTTGGTGTGCAAGGTATGAAAAGTATTTGTGAACTCTAACACCATTTGGCCCCTCTCTTGGTGCAATGTGGTCCATCTCATGTACTGGTCATCATAACTTCCAACAGGGTAATATTGTTCCTTAAGGGAATCAACAAAAGTCGCCCAAGTGGGTCCTAGACCAAAAATTCAAAACTCGTTCTTGGCATGTTTCTCATATTAAGTCTCCCACCAATATTTGACGTGGGGAAGGGCCTTAAAGAGCGTGAAGGTTATCTTTTCATTGTTGGAAAAATTGTGGACAGAGAAATAACCCTCTAGTAGATTTAACCATTTTTCCAGAGCATCAGCATCTATCTGGCCTTCAAATAAAGGAATATCAAAGTTAAATTGTACCTTGAAGGACGTCACACCTATGAAGTGATTGTTGGTTGAACGTGCCTTTGTGGTTGTCGGAATCCATAAAAGGAACTAGGCGAAATTATCCATCATCTCGTTCCTCTATCGTGCGAGGGATTCCTCGAGCAATAGTTTGAAAGGATCTCTTGTCCTGTCGTCCCTCTTTTCTTCCGCCATGGAAGGTCTCTTGGGCATGCGAGAGCGGTTTTCCTCAAGAGATACAATCTTGAGACCCAACTCTCTATACCCTGACCTCGTCGGGGACATGCACTGAGGATGACAAGGAGAAGATCACTTTGATACCACTAATCTGGATTATTTAAGGAATGATATGAAGGCATAAATATAACAGATATATAACAAAAAATTACACATGGATATGGAAAGGAACACAGTAATACAGTAAAGCTCGGATTCTATTAATGACTGTTTGAAATACAAAATATTGTAAAATGCAAAATCACACAAGCTAGCTAGAATGGTGGTAGCTTATCTCTCAAAAGATATGTGTCGGCTATGCTCATTCACAATAAGTTGGTTACAATGAGGATCCAAATTCCTTTTTGACATAAAGCATAAATGAGAAAACCCTAAACATAAAAAAACCTACCCCAAGGAGATGAAGCACCAAAAGTCATGTGGTCCCCGATGGGGTAAGTTGGTACATCAACTTCCTGGGATCGTAACTTTTGCATATGATCTTCATTTTAGGTGCATGATAGCTCGTTGGAAAGAACTATCCAAGGACTACACATGTTGTTGTCACATTATGGATAAAGCCTATAGTGTGACTATGGCGAGCCCAAAAAATGTTGTTTGGGGCCTCAAAATAGCTCTGGAAGTTTAGGACCCGAAAAACTAGGAAAAACTACCAAAATGGAAATTCGTCTTTGAGCTAGTGGAATAGGTGGGTGGCCACCAATATCCACTTTGATCAAAAAGATTAATTCAATAATGAAGACTAGTTAGTATTGCATGCAAAGGCCAACATTACAAGAGAATCCCATATCTATTGAATTTGATTTATGTATGAAACAAATAGCTCATGGTAACTGCATATCTATGATACAAGTGAGCAGATGGATTTGTCTATTGAGGAAAAATGATGGTTTCTGAAAGCTTGAAATAATGGGGAGGTTGTTACTATGATGAGACTAGAACCCTGTGCTATGCCAAGATTGCCTTGACCTAATGATTTTTTTGAGGCTACCAATGGGATGCCTTTGTAGTAAATCTCCGGAATTCTACGCTCTTCTTACATGTGAAATATTTGGTGAATGATGGATCACCCAAGGTATTGTTTAGCAAATAAGGGATGCATAGCCTACAAGGATGAGTGGATACAAGGAAAAGGTGACTTGCATGAATAATATATGTGAGATTCATGGAATATGCTAGCTCAGATCAAGAGGAATTATATTTTTGGGGCATCAAAGAATAGAGTAATATGAATCCTACTCATGGAAGCCATGTCAAGAAAACATATATTTATACGTATTGGGTTGAAGTTGCATAATATATCTTGTATTGTGAATATATGTGCTTCAATTATGAATTTGAATTTCCTGTGAATGAAATAATTGTTGCATACAAATGGTTGTGACATGCATGGCTTTCCTTTGATGATTACCATAGATATATGTTGAAACACCAAGGCCTTTTAAACATGTCAAGTGGAATTGTTGAACATTGTTGTTTAAAATTGCCAACAAAGACAAGTTCACAATGGAGAGGATATCATCGGGGAGTGGCTAAAGAATGAAGATAGGGTTTCATTACTGGAACAAAAGGTCACTTAGGATGGTGTTATTCCAAGGGGGAGGGGAATGTAATATCTTGGTTTTTACCCCTAAATTATAATACATTAATCATGTATTATTCAAATGATGATGTTATGTGATTGGATTCAAGCCATGTGGGATGAATTAAATGACCCCATGTGTAAATATTGTAAGCATTGTAAATATTCCTAGTGTGAAGCTTAAGGCCAAGGTCCAACTAGCGAATGCATATGCATCCTCGAGATGGGATAGGATTGTGGTGTGGTTGTTATGTTTTCCATGGTGTGTTTGTGTTATACTTAAAAAAACATGTATAAAAAGGGAACAAATAATAATGTAATATCCACCAAAAAGGTTGTTTGAGAAGCAACAAGGGGATACCACAAGAGGGGAAAAGTAAAGGTTATGCATGGGTGAATTGACTTGACACTTGTCCTTTGAGGTAAAACCTCCCTTACCCATGCTTCGTTACAAACATTTACTACAAATATTTGGCTCTAGTGGTCTCGTGGTTGTTTCCCTGTGCTTCTTGGGAAGGGTGCACTTATCTTATGCAACTAAAGAAAAACTATTTTTTTTCCTCATTCATAGATAATTCTTGCATTCTTCCATTCTCCACGATGCAATCCTCTCCCATGATCATTCTCCATTCTCCTAGTTGAAGGTTCTTCCTCTCCTTGTGCATGGAGGAACTTGTGTGAAACTATGGCTATTATTCTTGCAACTAGTGAAAGAACTCAATGGAACTATGGATGGTAAGAGCTAATGGAAATGGGGGATTTTATATTGAGAATTCAAAGAGGAAATGAGATGGTTTTGATGGAAAAAACATGGTTGGAATGTCCACAATAACTTATTCGAATACCACAATCATGTAATCGTGTTTTTGTTTCTCGTGGATTGTTTGGGCCAAGTGTTTCTTGTCAAGGTCATTTGAAATAGGAAACCAATAGTCTTGGACTCTTTTTGCTTGCACTATAAGGGAATAAGATCCCTAAGGGGATACAAAGTAAAGAAAGAGAATATCTTCCTTATGTTGTGAAAGAGAAGACAATAATATGGTGTAGTGATGGTTGGATGAAGGCCTAGAGTTCTCAATAGTGAGTAGATTAGCTATGTCATGAGATAGATGGGTTGGTTGAGTGAGATTAGATACCTGTAGGAGATTCCCTTGCCCTAGTGGTATCATGATCTAGCTTGGGGGTGGAATCCATAGTTGATTCTTACGGTTGGGCGATGAATCACTCCTCAACAATTGGTTGGGTAGACTTGCCTTCATTTGCATAAAGTGTTCATGTTTTCCTATCCGAGGAATGCTTTGTAATTTCATATGTTAATGAAAGAGTTTAAAATATGCATGTTATTCTCATTACTAGTTGTATGAATTCAAAATTATATTGTTGTTTGAGGTATAATTTAGCCTAAACAATGGATTTTTATAGAGTGGATTTTGTATTGAGTTCCCTTATGGTTGAGGGATGCATCTAGGTATGTGACACCTTTCCTCTTCCCCTCTTGTGGTATCACAGTCCCCTTGTTGCTTCTCAAACAACATTTTCTATGGATTTATATTATTATGTATTTCCTTTTTATTCATGCTTTTACATAAACATATGCACACCATGTAAACATAATGACCACACCATAATCATATCCCATCATGAGAACTCATACACATTTGAGAGTCGAGCCTTCTCCTTGAGATCTGTACTAGGAATCCATACACACATTTACATTGTTTACAACATGGGGTCATTATAATTCAACCCGCATGGCTTGAATCATGTCGCATAGCCTCATCATCTATATAATACACAATTTAATGCATTATATTCCAAGGGTTAATACTAGGATATTGTAGCCTCTCGCCACACTCCAAAGTGCCAATATCATCTTCATGTCCAACCTGTTAGCGCCGCCATTTTTCTTTCCATTTAGAGTCGGTTTTAAGTCACATTGTGAGCCATGCGTCCAAACATGTGAATTCAGGTACATAGCACTGTGAGGTCGAAGTCAGCAAGTGGTTGGTTGGCCCTTGGAAACGGGAAGGGATGTCAGAGTCGAAACTTGTATAAGTGGTACGGGTGTGTCTTTTCCAAGAGAGTTGAGTCATGTTAAGAAACCAGTCTCTACATGCCCCAGGTCGAGTCAAGTGGTTAATGGAAGTCACATCAGAAAGTACAACAGTTATTATCAGTTCATCATGAAAGTCGAGGGAATGAAAAATCGCGGCGTTCGTATCATGCATGCTCAGCAAACCTTATCACCTGTATCCTACACGCGAGGATTTGCCATGGAAAACCTGAAACTCGACTTGGAACATCTCATCACCATGAATTCACTGTCCTGTAGCATTATGTCCTCTCTTGTCCAACTCATTATAAATCTCGGATGTTCGGCACTCTCTCCAGTCATAGAACTAGGCCCGAACTATGTTTGCAACTCCCTTTGCCATTCCAGTTTGTTCAAAGTTTTCACCCCTGTGTGTTTGTTGGATATACTATGCACATAACACACATTTGTCATGTCATGTCGACCTCTCAGAGCGCAAGGAAAGGAACATGGAGAAGAAAAATTGCAAGGTTCGAGCCCCAAAAAGACTAGGAGTCGTTCTCACCTGCGGCGGGCATCCCCAAAGACGTGAAAGGAGCTATTCTTTTACCTACAGAGAAGACCAGATCAAACCGCATAGAATCCAAAGCAGAGGGATTCGAACAGGAAGGGAATATAGTAGGAGCCCTCTCTCCCCAACAGTAAATGCCTCGGAGGAGGGGAAATTCGAGGAAGAACAAGGAGACCATGGAAGCGCGAGTTTCAGAAGAGTCGTGTGCCAGATCGGTAGCTGAAGAACTACTCATGCGCACCATCTGGCTAGAACCTGCTGGGGGATCGAGCTGTGAAAACAGGAGCAAAACAAGGAAAGTGAATATCATGGGAGTGAATGATCAAGATCCATCTCATCAACTAAAGCAGGCAAAACTGGCTATCGCTGAACTCTATCAACAAAACATGGAATTGAGGCAGTAGCTAGCAACAAAGGCTACGGAAGCGTCAGCAGCACAGGGTCGCGAAGAGAATGTGGCATGGTTGAAAAGGCAACTCAAACAAGCGCAGGACACCATTGTATAGTTGCAAGAGGCACAAAGATTAGCGAAAGAAAGGCATGTGGAGCACCCCAGAGAATGTTAAGCGACCGAGAAAGAAGCATGTGTGGCTCTCGCCAGCATGCAGAAAAAGCAAGTTTAGCAAGTGTTCATTTCTACATCCGAATAACATGAGACAAATCTTGGCAGTTTTGAAGGACATGTTTCCTAAAGCACTCTACCATTTTGATAACAGTCGTGACAATCAAATAGTTGCTTGATGTGAGCATTTCTCCAGCAAATGAGTGCGTAACAGAAATCAAATTTGTTATAGTAGACAGAAAGCTCCTAGAAGACACTTATTTGCTAGGACACCTGATCAAAGGGATACAGCGACACATATTTTCTCCATGTCAAAACCTAACCGACGATCAGACCCCTGAGGTGAACCTGCGAACGGTCATGAGTAAACAGACGTGATTATTGTCTATTTTTGGAAAGCACCATATGAAGAGTCTCTGGCGCATGCTGCTTAGTTTTCCTAGTTTTAGGGTTAGCAGTTAGGAGGCAAGGTAGCCCAAGCGGCGCCCTCATTTATATATTTCATCTTTCCGATGTAAGCCAGGTTGGTTGGCAAATTTAGTAGACGACAGCTATTGTATGTAATCTGAGTCTTGACCAGAATTTAATGCAAAGGTCATGTAACTTGATGAAAAGATTATAGTTGTAGTAGTTGGATGTATTATGTTCCTCTCTTTATGTATGTGCTTCTTGTCATCTTTAATTCATATATTTTTTCTGTCTACTTCGGAACGAATTTTCAAACTTTTGGATTTGTTGCGCAACGCCCCTTGTTCATGCCACTTAGACAAAACGTTTTCTTCTAAAAGTTAACTCTGAATTCACCAGTGGCGGTGGTCCGAGTTACTTCCTGTGTTTTTCCCCCGCCACACATTATGGTTTTACACTGAAGACTGTTGCTCACCTAGCCTTATCCTCTCAATTCTAGTCATTGAGTCATTTGTCCCCGTCTTTTCCTCAGATCGACTCCATATCCCAAGTCTTACTTTCTTGCGCCAATATAACCAGAACCCATCATATCAAAGGTGTTAAATCTAGCCATTGCTTTCAAAGCCATATGTTGTGCGGAGACCACCCCATTTCTGAGAGAGCCCTCTCCAGATCCGAAAGGCTAGTTTCGGGTCTCAAAGCTGGTTGAAAAAGTTACCTTCGTCGTCTGTTTATCAGTCAAACAAATTTACGGAGTGCTAAAATTTTTGGCGTCATTACCAGGGACGAAGTTGAACAGATTTTCCTTGGGAGAATGACAAACGTTGCAGTTTGACCCATGAGGGTAATAGAGGAACAAACATCCATACCGGCTGAAACCCTTACCCTGGTGACTCCAATCCAAATAGACCAGTAGCTCCAAGTAGCACAGTTCAGGAAACCTGGCTCTAAAGACAATTTACACCAAGGCGAATCCTAACCCAAACCCCTTGGAGCCTATGTACGACCCTAAGAATATTTTGCACAAGACTAGAGAGCAAGCGTCGGACCTGTACTACTACCTGGACAGAAGCATTTCCTTGCCCAAAGACGGCGTGCAGAACATCGACGACCTTGAGTTTGACGCTTTCTTCGATCAAACTTTGTTTAGGTCGAAGTCAGAAACCAGTTTGGACGAGACTGTTTTCGACCCAAAAAAAATCCAAGCCCTAGTATCAAGTAATACCCCTCAAAATCCAAACCCCCCTAGGGCTATGGCCACCAAATTCGCTCCCCTCATCATGCCAGCTCAATTGCATGGCTTGCCTCAAAATTATAGCCAGAGAATCAGGCTCTACGATGCTGAGGGAAATGTTTCCGCTCATAGGCACCTGGATTGGTTTAATGATTTCATCAACCTGGAGGAAGTGGACTACACAGATGAAAAAATGAGGTTGTTTGCACAAATCCTTTCGGGAGATGTAAGAAAATGGTTCAAATCCCTCTCGCCCAAGATCATTCGGGACTTCACCGCATTCGAGACATCGTTGCCAGATAAATGGGGAGATAAGAAAAGCCCTTTGCAGCTACTGACACAATACAATGACATGAAGAAAGCACCAGAAGGGACGATGCAGGAATTATCAACTTGTTTTTTGAAGGTGTATAGCTCGATCCCTGCAGAATTCAAACCGCCCCCCGGTGTTGTGGAGTTGCGGTATGTTAATTCCTTCGATAATGATTTTTCCCTGTTGTTAAGAGAAAGAAGATCAGCGAATCTAGATGCTATAATGAGTAATGTTGTCGAAGTCGAAGTAAACATGATAACATCGGGAAAAATAAAACTGAGGTTCAACCGAGGCGACAAGAGACCCCAGGGGGATGCACAGCCATCGATGTCGTGGTCCTCAGACAATAAATTCAACATGATGATGAAGACCATGGAGAAGTTGATGGAGAGAATGTCCATGGGAAACAGACCTGTTGCCTGAGAACAGAATGACCCACAGCCCAGGAATCAAATCCTCATAAGGGGTCAAATATCTTAAATCAGACAGAGTGAACAAAGGGAGCAAAAGGATCAAGGTGACCAGCAAGCGAGACCTCATTTCCAGAACAACTACGTGCACAAGGATTTCGAACAGACATTCGACAACCAGATGCATTGTTGAGATGACCAAAACCCGCATGTGTTCTTGACAAAGAGTGACCATGATCGGTATATGAGTAGAAACGGAGACTTTGTGCCAGAGGCCAATGATGATATGATACTCGAAACAAATGATGCGTCGTCTTGGGAGATGGAAGAGTTCAAGAAAGGCTATCAAAACGCCATCATGCAGTTCCAGAAGAAGTACAACCTCTGGAGCAAAGACATGCCTATCGAGTCGCAACAAACGAACCCCATAAGGAAGTCTCTGATGGACACCCCTTCCACAAGCCGACCAAAGTCGGATAACGTGACCAAGGACGCGCAAAGAAGGATAAGTCAAAAGAGGAGGTCCCCAAGAAATCCCCAGAGATAGGTCAAGAAGCGAGCGGAAAAGAAGTAGAGAAAACATGTCCCCCTTTCAATTTTGAACACGAGATGGCCAAAATAAAAATCTCTAGCCTGTTCAATGAACTTATTAGAAAGGGTGAGTATCGGGAACAAATCATTAAAATTTTGAAAATGGGGGGGACCCTCTATACTCTGAATATTCAAGATGATCACCCTACCATCCTTTTTGGTCCACGCATTTAAGAGACAAGTGATATCGAAGACGTCCCTCCTTTCTATGTCAGTCTGAAGATCCATGACATGACCCTGCATAACGCCATGCTAGATTTTGGCGTGTCACATAATCGCATGCCAAAGGTGATCATGGATGAACTATATTTGGATGTCACCAGGCCATTCAAAGACCTTTTCTCCTTTGATTCGAAAAAAGTCAAGTGTTTAGACCTTATCAAAGACCTAGTGGTATCATTGGCTCAAATCCCCACTAAGAACATGGTCATCGACGTGGTCATCGAAAACATACCCCCAAAGTTCAGTATGCTGCTCTCAA
Organism: Picea engelmannii; assembly: GCA_009831015.1. Classification (NCBI taxonomy): domain Eukaryota; kingdom Viridiplantae; phylum Streptophyta; class Pinopsida; order Pinales; family Pinaceae; genus Picea; species Picea engelmannii. The sequence continues at coordinate 18,789 of ML844227.1, read as the reverse complement.
GGTTGTGGGTTGTGAATTTGAAGGGCACATTGTAGATGGATATGATGTACGCCACTATCCCTATTTTTGGCCATGACAGAGGGTTGTACAGAAAAGTGTTGCTGAAATACATGGTAAGCAGCAAGACGCAGCCACACAATCATCCTATATATGCCATCGACACTGAGGTGGGTTCTTCTAAATTCTACAATGACCTAAGTTTCGAAGAGGAAGAACCGATAACCATCATAACAGTTGACAAGAAGACCGCGTGATAAATAATAGAATGCGCCAACTCGAAAGACTACGCAGAAAATAGGGTGTGGAACATGAGTTTTGATGGTGTAGTTAGCAGAGAAGGAGCTAGGGCCAGCGTATGGGTGAGCCCCCCTGAAGCAAGCACAAAGTTGTGCTCATACAAACTCGTGTTTGAATGCACTAACAACATGGCCAAGTATGAAGCACTAATCTTGGGCTTACAAGTTCTGAAATAATTGGGCACGCAGAAGATAGCAGTACGTGGAGATTCCAAGCTAATCATAAATCAGGTAAAGGGTGTATATCATACCAAACACCCCAGGCTGAGAGCGTACAGGAATTTGGCTTTGGACCTCCTTGAAGGATTCTCAGAGTATAACCTATCTGCTATCCCCATAGAGAAAAATCAAATCGTCGATGCGTTGGCCACCTTGGCCTCGGTTTTTAAGATCCCCATCTTCCCAAATAAAAAATATGAAATCGAGGTCAAGCATAGGCCGGCAGTGCCTGATAATATCAAACACTGGAAAGTGTTTGATGATGACAAACAAGTGGAAAGATTCCTCCTTATGAGCGATGAGTTTGCTAATACAAACATTAACGATGAATGTTGTGGCGATGAATATGAGAGCGCGGATGCACTCAGTAACGACGACCCTTTCCAAAACCAGATCGCGGGAAGGGACATAATACAATTGAAAAATAATATTATTCCAAAGGGGTTGGTGTTGCTGGAAAAGATATTTGACGAAAATGATGTGGCTAAGAACCCCAAGATCATTGCAAGAGAAGAAGACGTGGAAGACTGCAACATCGGGACTAAGGAGAACCCAAAGATGGTAAAATTATCAAAGACACTCAGTCTAGAGGTCAAGCAAGGCTACGTAAAGCTCATGAAATATTTCTCGGACGTCTTCGCATGGAGCTACGATGACCTGAAAGTGTATGACACGAAAGTGATCCAACATGTTATCCCTCTCAAGGCATATCAGAAACCTTTCAAGCAAAAGTTGAGACGAATAAATCCCCCATTGTTGTTGTTGATCAAGAAGGAGGTAAAGAAGCTTTTCGACACTAAAATTATTGTTTCTTTGAGATTCTCGAAATGGGTAGCTAATTTGGTACCTGTAAGAAAGAAAAGCGGCAAGATAAGACTGTGTGTAGACTTTTGAAATTTAAATAAAGTGTATCTCAAGGACCATTACCCCCTTCCTGAAATGGACTACATCCTGTAAAAAGTGGTGGGTCCCAGAAGATGTCTATGCTGGACGAGTTCTCAAGATATAATCAGATCATGGTCCACCTGGACGACAGAGAGAAAACAACTTTCACAACTCCATGGGGAACGTTCATGTATGCCAAGATGTCGTTCGGCCTGATGAACGTTGGAGCCACTTTTCAGAGGGCCATGGACATCGCATTTGTTGATGAAAAGGACAAATTATTTGTGATTTATTTGGATGATATCAAAATGTACTCTACCTCCGACCAACAGTGTCTCGAGCACCTAAAGAGGGTTTTCCAGAAGTGCAGAAAGTTCGGTGTATCATTGAATCCAAAGAATTCACACTTCGCAGTGGAAGAAGGAATTAACATAGACCCTAGTAGGATTGAAGGGATCCCGAATATCGGCACCCCGCGCAGTAAAAAGGAGGTGCAATCCCTCCTGGGAAAGGTGAACTTTTTTAGGAGATTCATCCCAAACCTGGCGAAAATCATAAAACATATAACTTGCATGCTCAGGAAGGGAAACGAGATTAAGTGGAACCCAGAGGCCAAGAAGCCTTTTGAATATATCAAAGTGGCGCCGACTAAATATCCTATGCTAGCCAGCCCAGACTTTATGAAAGATTTCCCCCTATTTTCATTCTCCTCAGAGCACACTATTGTCGACGTACTGCTACAGATTGACGAACAGGATTTCGAAAAACCAATAGCCTATTTCATCTGAATGTTGCGCAATTCTCCACAAAGGTATGAAATTATGGAAAAATAGGCGTACACCTTAGTGAAATACTTGAAAGAATTCAGGACATACATATTGTACTCCCATGTCATCGCTTGTGTACACAGCAATTCAGTAAAGGATATCTTGACTCAACCTAACCCAGAAGGGAGGAGAGGCAAATGAATAGCGGCCATGTTAGAATACGATCTTGAGATCAAGCCTACAAATTTGGTCAAAGTTCAGGGTCTTACAAAGTTGATGGCGCAGTCAGACTATGATGTTGTAGGAATGAATTTCATTGTTGATTTGTTGGAATACCCTCAAGAAGAAAAAATTGCGCAGGTGCCTCAACAATTCATTGATTCTCCATGGTATGCAGACGTCGTATATGTGTTGGAGAATATCCAGGCCCCTCTGGGTGCGAGTAAGACTAAGGCCATATTCCTCAAGCTTAAAGTGGTTAAGTTCTACATCCTGGACAATTCACTTTACTAGAAAGACCCCAAGGGAATATTGTTGAGTTGTTTGTTGGAGGACGATGCGAAACGGGCCATACAAGAATTTCACATATGCGAATACAGAGAGCACCACTATTGGAAGACCACCACGCACAAAATCCTTAGGGCGGGCTATTACTGGCCGACAATTTTCCCTGATGTATATAAAGAGGTCTCCAGTTGCCATGAATGCCAGATTTTCGATGGAAGAAGAAAGTTGCAGACCCTGCCGCAAAATCCAATCTCAGTCGAAGCACCTTTCATGCATTGGGGTCTAGATTTCATTGGAGAGATAAATTCTCCATCCTCTGTGCAGCACAAATGGATACTCATGGCCACCGACTATTTAACAAAATGGATAGAGGCAATCCCCACAAAGCAAGCTACCGATGCAGTCATCATCTAATTCTTGGAAACAAACATCTTATCAAGGTTCAGGTGTCCCATTAAGATCATAATAGATCATGCAGTCGCATTCAAGTCTAAGAGGATGGATAAATTCTGTCAGGATTATAACATAACCCTAGGGCATTCCACGGCGTACTATCCACAAGGAAATGGGTTAGCAGAATCCTCGAATAAGAGCCTAACCGGGATCATCAAAAGACCCATGCAAGACAACAAGAGAGCTTGGCATAAGAAGCTTATCTACGCATTGTGGGTAGATTTTGTCACCACCAAGAAGTCTATATCGACATCACCTTTCCAGATCGTTTACGGTGCAGACGTGATCTTCCCTACTTCACTGGGACCGCCCGTCAGGAAGTTGTTGCAAGAACAAGAAGTCAATCCAAATGATGCACGAAGGAGAATAAGATAGCTAATTCACACGCAACAGGCAAGGGAACAGGTGTATAATCAGTCCCAGCTCCATCAAGAGAAGATAAAGATAGCTTTTGACAAACGTTCTAAGCCAGAGGATTCTCGGTTGGGTGATCTAGTTTTGAGATGGGACGCGGGAAATGAGGACAAAGGAAAGCATGGAAAGTTCGACCATCTTTGGATAGGTCCGTTCAGAATCAACGATCATTGCGGGAGCAACACTTAATTTCTAGAAGGATTAGATGGAGAATTCTTTGGTTGGGGGCCTGTAAATGGCAGGTTCCTAAAACATTACCTGATGAAATAAAATCTGTTTAAGTCATTTATCATTGTAAATAGTAGTTTTATTTTTACGTCGAGTCAGTAGGTCAATAGAAAATTGAAGCCCAAAGTGAAGGCCCTAAGTTTATGCTGAAGTCTTAGAAGCTACGCCAATAGGATTAGTTTGTTTTCCATCCTTCATTTATTTTTCTTAGTGTCTAGAGGTCAAATAAATCCCAATGGTCAGGCACCTAGTCTACTGTTCTTTGCTACCTCACAGGGAGGATAGCATCCCCGTTGGAGCCAGTTGTTAGCGCCACCATTTTTCTTTCCATTTAGAGTTGGTTTTAAGTCACGTTGTGACCCATGCATCCAAACATGTGAAGTCAGGTACATAGAACCATGAGTTCGAAGTCAGTGAGTGGTCGGTTGGCCCTTGGAAACGGGAAGGGATGTCAGAGTCGAAACTTGTATAAGTGGTACGGGTGTGTCTTTTCCAAAAGAGTCGAGTCCTATTAAGAAACTAGTCTCTACGTGCCCCAGGTCGAGTCAAATGGTTAATGGAAGTTGCATCAGCAAGTACAATAGTTATTATTAGTTCATCATGAAAGCCGAGGGAATGAAAAATCATGGCATTTGTATCATGCATGCCCAGCAAACCGTATCACCTGTATCCTACACGCGGGGATTTGCCATGAAAAACCAGCAACTCGACTTGGAACATATCATCGCCATGAATTCACTATCCTCCAACATGATGCCCTTTCTTGTCCAACTCGTTATAAATATCAGATGTTCGACACTCTCCCCAGTCATAGAACCAAGCCCGGACTCTATTTGCAACTCCCCTTGCCAGTCCAGTTTGTTCAAACTTTTCCCCTTTGTGCGTTTGTTGGATATACTGCGTGCAGAATACACATTTGTCATGCCATGGAAACCTCTCAGAGTGCAAGGAAAGGCATGCGGAGCAGCAGAACTGCAATGTTCAAGCCCCAAAAATACTTGGAGTCGTTCTCACCTACGGTGGGCATCCCCATAGACGTGAAAGGAGCTATTGTTTTACCTATAGAGAAGACCAGATCAAACTACGCAGAATCCAAAGTGGAGGGATTCAAACAGGAAGGGAAAATAGTAGGAGCCCCCTCTCCCCAACAGCAAATGCCTTGGAGGAGGGGCAGGTCAAAGAAGAAAAAGGAGACCATGGAAGCGCGAGTTTCAAAAGAGCCACGTGCCAGATCGGTAGCTTAAGAACTACTCATGCGTGCCATCTGGCTAGAACCTACAGAAGGATCGAGCCACGAAAATAGGAGTAGGACAAGGAAAGCGGATATCACAAGAGCGAATGATTAAGAGCCATCTCAACAACTAAAGCAGGAAAAATTGTCTATCACTGAACTCTATCAGGAAAACATCGAATTGAGGCAGCAACTAGCGACAAAGGATACGAAAGCGTCAGCGGCGCAGGGTCATGAAGGGAACTTGGCATGGTTGAAAAGGCAGCTCAGAGAGGCGCATGACACCATTGTACAGCTGCAAGAGGCACAAATATTAGCGGAAGAAAGGCATGCGGAGCACCCCAGAGAATGCTAAGAGACCGAGAAAGAAGCCTGTGTGGCTCTCGCCAGCACGTAGAAAAAGCAAGTTTAGCAAGTGTTTGTTTCTACATCCGAAGAACATGAGACAAATCTTGGCAGTTTTGAAGGACATGTTTCCTAAAGCACTCTACCATTTTGATAATGGTCGTGACAATAAAACAGTTGCTTGTTGTGCGCATTTCTCCAGCAAATGAGCGCGTAACAGAAATCAAAGTTGTTATAGTAGACAGAAAGCTCCTAGCAGACACATGTTCGCTAGGACACTTGATCAAAGGGATACATCGACGAATATTTTCTCCATGTCAAAACTTAACCGACGATCAGACCCACGTGGCGAACCTGGGAATGGTCATGAGTAAACAGATGTGATTATTGTTTATTTTTGGAAAGCACCATGAGAAGAGTCTTTGGTGCATGCTGCTCAGTTTTCCTAGTTTTAGGGTTAGCAGTTAGGAGGCAAGGTAGCCCAAGTGGCGCCCTCGTTTATATATTTCATATTTTTTATGTAATCTAGGTTGGTTGGAAAATTTAGTAGACGACAGTTATTGTATGTAATCTGAGTCTTCACCGGAGTTTAATTCAAAGGTCCTATAACTTGATGAAAAGATTCTAGTTGTAGCAGTTGGATGTATTGTGTTCCTCTCTTTACATATGTGCTTCCTAACATCTTTAATTCATATCTTTTTTCTGTCTACTTCGGAATGAATTTTCGAACTTGTGGATTCGTTGCGCAGCGCCCCTTGTTCGCACCACTTAGAAAAAACATTTTCTTCTAAAAGTTAACTTTGAATTCACCCGCAGCGATACTCCGAGTTACTTCCTGTGTTTTTCCCCCACCACACACTATGATTTTACACTGAAGATTGTTGCTCGCCTAGCCTTATCCTCTCAATTCCAGTCACTGAGTCATTTGTCCCCATCTTTTCCTTAGATCAACTCCATAGCCCAAGTCTTACTTTCTTATGCCAATATAACCAGAACCCAACATATCAAAGATCTTAAATCTAGCCATTGCTTTCAAAGCCATATCCTGTGCGGATACCGTGCCATTTTCGAGAGAGCCCTCTCCATATCCAAAAGGTTAGTTTCGGGTCTCAAAGTTGGTTGAAAAAGTTACCTTCGTCGTTTGTTTATCATCCAAACATATTTACGGAGTGCTAACACAACCTATATCACAATGTCTCCAAACAATTCAATATGTATCCACAAATGCACTAAATCTACCCAGAAAAATATGAAACAATGTTATCAAATGGTAGATAAAGTTGACCCTCGATTATGAGGTGCTCTACCAACAATGTTAGTGTTGGTAATCCTCCTTGGAATGGGATTGAAATGATGAAAGAGAAACCCATAATGGAAATCCTGAGATCCAACCAACCAAAGGTGAGAAAAAGAAGAGTCCATATCAAATAGATGCAAAATCCTATGAAGGTAAGCCCTTGTTATGTGGGAGTTGGTGGAGACAATAGAGGTTCTAGGTAGCCTAAATGATTCAAAGAAAAGAGAAAGAGGCTTTAGTGAAAATCACGCAGAATATCAATGTGTTTTTGAATGAGAACCAAGATTCATAAACAATACAAAATTAGGGTTATTTTTAAACAAGACAAACACATAGGAATGCCCAATATAAGACAAAGAGTTGTTGAGGAAAAAATGAGACCTTGAACTATCGATCCATGGATTTGACCAAGGAATCCATCAATTCTCTACCAATATGTGTGTTTTTTGCTAGAAAGGGTTTTTTGATTCATTGCTCCATGTGATATAGATGCAGATCGGCCATAAAACCTATGGATCATGCACCAAAGGCAAGTAAAGAAATGTGAAGATCATTTTTTACCTTGTTAACACTTATGTGTACCCACGATGAATATGCAAACATAGGAAAACTCAAAAATAGAATCTCTAACTAACCAAGGTGGGATAAATTAATCACGCATGTTGAGATTGATCTAAGGTAAGTAAATCATGCATAATCAAGAAAAATGCCAAGGAATAAACAAAACCAAATAATAGCCTAGGAAAAGAAACCAAGGGGACCTAGTCTAGACATTAGGCATCAAATGGGGAAAACACTTTCACACACATATATCTAGATAAGGAAGCCCCACAAGTAATCCATCATAAGATCATGGGAAGCATCATGGTAATCTTTAGACAATGAGTGTAAATATACACCAAGTACAAAATCCATACACTAGTTCAAGTGTTGCTTAGAATTTAGCGTAGAAATTTCTAAATTATTGATTTCAAGAACCGCCTGGATTTGAGCTAAAGCTTATATTGACATTTCATTTAGAGATTTCCCAGTATGATATTCAAGAGCCACTTGGTTTTCCAAATTACAAAGTTTAGGAGCTTCTATTTGATTTAGTTGCTTTCCATTTGATTTACCAAAGCACTCTCTCTTGACATTTGATTTAGAGCTTTAAAAAGTACCAAGTTCAAGGGTTGCTTGGATTTTGATTTAAATCTTTCCAAAGTATTGGGTTTAAGGGTTGCTTGGAGTTGATTTAAACTTGTTTTTTTAAGTTTTTAATAGTAATTGATTTAGATCTTTCAAAAATATGACATTTAAGCATTGCCTAGAATTGTGTTTATACATTTGCAAAGTGCAAGGTTTAAGAGTCGTTTGATGGCATATCAAGCTGAAGAGTTGTTACTTAACATTTGATTTAGGACCATCACTTAGCATTTGATTTAGAGATTTCTAAAGCTATTGATGCTTAGCTTTTTATATAAATGTTTTGAAGTATTGTCATTTTGCATTTGATTAGGAATCCTTTTCAAATATTAGGTATTTGATTTAGAGATTTTCAAAGTACCAAGTTCAATATTTTTTATCAATTGATTTAGTTTTCCAAAGTATTTCACCTTATAGCAAACTTCTAGTCTGACTGAACATTTGGTCGTGTAGATTACTTCACAAACCACCTAATTTTATTTTTTCAAACAAAAATGAACTCTATTGTGATAAAAAATAATTAACATAATTTATTGTCATGAACAATTTACAATCTTTTACACATTATCCTAGGCTTGATAATTTATAGTCAATGACTATTACTTGGAACCTAGAATATGGATATGGTATTAAATTTTGATCATCATTTGTATATAGAGGACTATTTATGAATTGTACTGGCCAAATGCCACATACTATCTTGGTTGCTTTACAATGTTTCTAATGGAGCAACCTACTTCAAATCCCTTGTTTAGGATTATGCATGTTGGTAGGATACCCTTTTTTTTCCTTTTCTTTTGAATTTCAATACATCCAACATGTTAATTGGTCATTGATGGAGATTTGATCATTTCATGGATTCAAATAGCACGGGTCCCTTTCTTGATCTAAAGTATCTTGTTCATGCCTCCTCCTAGTTCCCTTGAGGGAGCCATTAGATTAGTTTTATGGGATTTGACTCTTGGGGAATAATTGTGTTTGAGTTTGTGTAATTAGTCTCGAGGACCAGGTCAAGAATCTTTTCTGGAAACTACAGGCTCAAGAGTATTTGAAGTCTTTTAAGTCTACTTTACATTAGGGTCTATTATACATCATATTCACTTTAGTGCACCTTGTATTTTTTTCCATATGTGGTCCATCAAATGAGAAAATTACGTGTATCATTGTATCATAATGAGCTAAAAGTGTGGTTCTCTTTGTAGTCATGTATTGTATTCGGTCATGATTAAATGATCTATGTATCAGTGTGGGGCCTTGATCTAGGAGAATCTAAAAGGCCAAAAATTCAAAGTCCTCGAATCTCAGTGAAAATGACATGAAATCGAAGAGCTCGTCGAGATATTTCCAACGGCGCAAACGACACCTCAAACAGAGTCTGGATGAAAAATATATGGCCAGTAAAAGTTCATTCAACCTAGTCAAAGTCAATAGGGTGACATTAGCATCCATACAAATGACATCAACAGCTGATTGTGTAGTATCGATGTCAGCATGTCGATGTGGCAGAATGAGAGGCTGCCATGTGGCATGTTGAATTGGCATTTTTGGGTGGCCAAATGTCCCAATAAAAATGTGACATGTGGCACCCCCAAGGAGTGCGACATGGCACATCCCAGCGACCACCATGTGGCAGGACCATACCATATGTGGACGACTATTGCAGTAGGCTATTTTGGGGTACAATGCAGCAAACGAGGCAAGCAGCTAAGGAATGGACCAAAGGAAACAGCGCACACGAGGAAAGAAAGGAAAGCAGTGCGCCATGAATTAAGGAGAAGAAGCGCAGAGTCAAAGCAAGGAACGATTGGATCAAAGACCAACCACGTGAAGGAATTTACTATGTGGACAAACCTAATCCACTAGGGTTAGGGTTTTGGTTATGATGTAATGGGTTTTTACCCACCTTTTCTAGTATAAATACAGGATGTATGAGGTAGCTAGGGGATATCATGGATGAGATACCATATGTCGAGACGTATCTTGAGAACCTTTTTTAGCTTAATTCATGTTAAGTTTAGAGCTTCTATTAAGTTCTTTTCAATTTACTAGAGAATAATAGCATAAGCAGGATCACTGGAAGAAACACAATCACAGGGTACAAAGGAACCCTGATTGTGAGGACATACTCTCAGGTAGTGAGAGAGAGTAGAGGAAATACTCTCTCTACAACTATTCCTTTGGGACTGGGACTCTCTACTTGCAGTTTCTCTGAAGCTGAGAATGATTGCTCCATTCTCACTGTGATTGTTGAAATCTCAAAGTAACTCCTCTACTCTATCATGGCAACAACTTCATCTGAAATTGGGAGTGGCTAATAACTGACACCGAGGGTAGCTTATCTTCTTTCATGGAGGTAAATCAATCTCAAATACAGGGACTTCTCCCCCTGAATCTCATACTATATCAGAATCATGGTTGTTCTGATTTTCGTCATGAATACTGGAACTATTTCTTCAATTATTGGAGCAAGTGTCTCATCATAGTCTTCTCCCTCTTGCTGGGAGAATCCTCTGGACACAAATCGAGATTTGTAAATCTTTATACTTTCATCTGCAACATGTTTTATATGTTAGATCAATCTTGGAAATTAGCATTGACTTCCCTTCTAGTCTTAAGGAAAAATTCATATCTCAGTTCTTATGACTAGCTTCCTTCTTTGTTACTGAAACAAGGGAATCTTCCCAAGAGATTTCATGTCTCCTAGAGATATATGAAGTTATGATCTAGTCTTCTCAACTCATGGCATATGTCTTCCAGTCTCTTCATCTAATCCTTTATGAGATCAGGCTTACTATGAGTCTTGATTTCTTCTGAGTCTACAAAAACTTCATAGTCTCTGCAAGATAAACTTGGTGTTGAATACCAACTCTTAATATGAAAAGTTAAGTCAGACTTCAAACGAATTCTACTTCCTGTCAAATGGTGGCTTCATTATCCTTAGACCAAGTCTACTGTGAGTTCTATTCTAATGCTCAGTCATCTTCGGAGCCTTCTACTCATTACAGTAAATCTTCATATGAGATACTATGTATCTCAAAAGTAGCTTCGTCTTCATCTTCTTTGGTACATGGATGTATACAGTCATCTACATGGTCTGTTTCATATCTCATCTAATATGTTTCTTCCTGCAACCGTCATTATAGATTCCTTAAGGCACTTGTGACATGCCCGGAACAAGAACAACGACAGACAAGAATATTACTCTTTATAATAATAGTAAAGCAATAGCGAGAACAATCGTCATAGTACCTCTTTTAGAGCTATCACTTGTGACCTACCTGAAACAAGGGTTAAAAGTAACAAATACAATAATGAGAGAAACACTCTTCTAGTGTTGTGATCAATCATTCCTCCATGGTAACCTGGAGGCAAAACAAGAAGTTTCTCCTAGAGGAGATGTTAGTTATATCTTGTAAATGATTACAATAAGCATTTATCTCAATATGCTCACATGCTACCAAGCATAATAATTTTCAAAGATTGCTAGTGCTTACTTGTAATAAGGTAGTTATCAAACTTGACATGTGCAAATTTGAATCTTATCAACTTAATCAATCAAACCTAAAACCTGGAGTCTTGTCCTCAAGAATGAGTGTGTTTCTTTTCTTCCAAGTCTCCTTCACTCAAGATGACAAGTGCTTTATTCAACATGTCCTTTGTACTAAGACAATATTCTATCTCGACAGAAATATAAGTTAGAGAATAACCTCTTTAAACTCAACTTTGATCAATATAATACCTTCATTTTAATTTTGACCAATGGTTAGTATGAAGGTCATAACGTCATCATACAACCTAGATGTTCATACTTTCATAACAAATAGATGCATATCACAATAATCAAACCTGGGGTGAATTATTCATTTGAATGTGTTGGATCTGTGATCCTTTTGAATATATGATTTAAAAGATCCTTTCTCCTGCAAATACCCTTTAGAATGATAATACATTTTAAACACATGTAAGTGCATACCTTTGATAGTAAGGCACACTAGGAGAATAAAACAATAGTTCCAACACTTCATAAAAACTTTTCACTGCAAATGGCATGAATGTAACAACCCAAATTGATTAATTTTATCATAGTTTTTAATTTAAATTTAATTAATTATTAAAATATATTAATGAGTCTTTTATTATTTTATTATTAAAAGGTGGGTGAAGTAATTAATGGGGGGATAAGGCTGTTGGGGAACTAATGAGTGGGATTTGAGAGAGGAGGATAAGAAAGAAGGGGAGGAGTTGTAAGAAGGATCTCATTCTTTTGTTTTAGGATTTCTGAATTTCTGAAAGATAGAGGAAGAGGAGGAAATTGGAAAAATTGTTTTGGGGAACTCTCACAAGGCACTACTATTGCTGGGAATTTTGGGCTCGGGGACCAGGAAACTACAAATATTCCTGGAGTTAGGGAGCTGGAGAGGTTGTTCCTATTTGGTTGGGAGGTTAATATTCAGTTTGGGCAAGAACAAGAACAGGATCAGACAAAAAAGGGACTAGATAAACCAGCCTGCATGTGGAGGTATGTATTATGTTGTTGTTATCATTATTTTGTTGTTGATGATGATATTATTTTGTTGTTGATGATGATATTATTATGTTGTTACTGTCTATTCCTGGTTTATTCCAAGTATAAGAAAATCATGAAAGAAATTCTAAACTAAATTTTAGTCATTAAAGTAGGATATTTTAGAAAACTTTAAATTAGTTTGAGTCCTAAAATAACCAGGCTCTACATATGGTATCAGAGCCTGGTTTCAAAACTGAAACCTGGGCTTGACCACCCACAGCACTAGGGTTTTGTGCTTGTAAACATGTACATGTGTTAACTAAGATAATGGAGGTAAATAAATCACACAACGAGGTATGACAGTTGATATCTTTGGTTGGAGCACTTGTAAATCTTTTGACTTTCTTTTTTCAGACTGTAGTTGTTATGAAATAGTCCAAATACAGAGTTTATACAATCTTAGATCATTATACAAAGTCCTATCTTTTTACAAAATCAGAGAAAGGGAGATGAAGTTTGGGCAAGGACATTAATCCATTCTTAAGAGGGTGAAAATATGCAAGTAGGTAGCCACTGCATTATATTCCTTTAACCAATGTATTGCATATGCCTCTTTTTGTGATCACAAACCTAATATTTATTAGTAAAAGTTAAAATAGATTGAAAAAGACTAAGAGAACATAATCATATAACATTGAAGACTAATCATATAACACATGTACCAAGCATATATTTATAACTAAGAGAACATAATGAGAAAGATTGTTCAACCAACTGTTAAAATACAAAAATGGAGGCGTTCACATTGCCACAACTTGACAAAGAATGTTTGGTCTATAGTTTGCAAAAGGCATTTGCCAAAAGATTATCACAAATTCCCACTACCACTACCACGTCTGGACATTCGCCCAGATTTCGCCTTTCCCATTACCACATCTGGACATTCGCCCGGATTTCTTCACCGAGATGCAATCTTGCTGCATTATTTCAACCATATAGCTCTTATGATACTCAACCTCTCTTCTCTCTTTAGCCATAAAGAGGACGAGCCCGCAAGGGGGCTTTTGGTTTGCTCAAACCATCTACAATAGGTTTTGAACCTGTGCAGGTAGAGCCAACGCAAAAATATAGATCCCAGCCCCAAAGTCGTCAAGGGAGGATCCGGCAAGGGACAAAACATATGCTCAACGCATCCTAGCCAATGCAGCAACCAACAACCAATTAGAAAATACTCTAGAACAAGTCACCAATGCCGAATGCAAAAGCCACAAGTCAACCAAGCACCGAGTTATCAAGCACACACAAGGCCATGGAGGAGGAGGACGAGGAACCTGGAGGGACGCAAGTCCCACACACTACACATCTCAAGACTAAGCATGCCAAAGCCCAAGCCTCAAGTCTCAAGACTGAGTGCGCCAAAGTCCAAGCCTCAAGACTCAACACTGAGTGCGCCAAAGTCCAAGCCTCAAGTCTCAAGACTGAGTGTCAAATATCAACACACAACTCACCAAGGATGAGCCCTAAGATAAGGGTCATGGTACGTATGTGGAAACCATCGTCAGTAGCTGAAGCAGTTGAAAATGCATGTTACATGGAGCAGCATATGAGCTTAAACGGAGGTATGAGATCAACCTTTCCACAGCATCTTGGATTAGTGGGGAAGGCCCCTAGGACCTTCTCCATGGGAGGAAGCTTTAGGCAACCTCCTTATGGAAATAGAGTTGCACCTAGAGAAGTTGTTACAGGTATTTCAATCGCAGTGAGTGCAACATCCCACTCATCACCAACGACGCAGACAGGTCCACGACTTTCTTAGGGAGAAAAAAGTAGGGGTAGGGGCTCGAGGGGAAGGCACTCATTTCAGAGACTATCACAGGGCAGTGCATAGGTTCCATATCATGTTACTTGTTGGGGGTGTGGAGGACCCCATTACCAGTGTGATTGTTGTAACACCCTGTTTCCCCCAGTTTGTAAAAATAACTAGACTAGCCAGAAGTGTGGCAAACTCATGAATGTGAATATGTGATGTGAATGGACCTTATGGAAAAGGTCAATAAATGTGAATAACATTATGAATTTATATTGCAGGACTGCTGAGAGGGGATGTGTAGAAAAAGAGACCATGATGGTGGTGGAAGGCAACTGGGAATGTGGCGTTAACTTCCACCAAGAATTAATATCGTATTTGGACTTCACTGGCCCGGAGAACCAAAAGCGGCTCGTTGGCCCCGAATTAAATGTCTCATAGGCTGGCAGGTTGATGGATCCTCGGGAATTAATGAGGGATGGGGAGGTGAACCGCCCATCCATAGAGCCATCATGACTGACCAGTGCGAGGGAAATCGCGCCACATGCAACCTCGCAAGAGGATAAGGCGTGGGGTGGAAGCGATTGGGGGCAGACACAAGGGGAAGAAGAGAGAACTCTGGCAATAAGCAGAGGGAGTGATAGCAAAGAGGAAGGAGAGTAACCTTCACTCCTGGTCACTGGAAAACAGAGACCCAGTCTCACAGCATCGTAGTCTCAGCTCGGCGGTGGCTAGTGGTAAATCCGCTGGGAGTCGTTGAGCCTACGGTTGGGTGGAAACGAGCACCCCTCTCAGCAGTTGCTTGACCCCTGGTGTTATTTCTGATAAGTGTTTTTCCTTTGGCATCTTGAAATATATGTATTCTGATAATTATGCTCATAAGCTGTGAAACTGTGAATGATTTCATTATAAGAATGTCTGTATGGTATTTTGATCAGTACTAGTAGTTGTATATTTGTATGGAAAGACTGTGTATGGCTTATGTCCTCATGAATCGTTATTTATATGTGTACTGATCTAATTCATACTTCACATCTGGTTCTCGGGAGGATGATACCCTTATCTGCCTCATATAGTACCCTGGGTGAACCTCCCCATAGAGATACCCTCCTTGAAAAGCCCATCAAGAACCGGGAAAGAGAATGTGAAGGCATAAGGCCTTAGTAACCCTGTACGAGGAGGAACGATCCTCTTCAACACCCGATATTGCAGCATAAGGATGAAGTATTGAATCGACGGATGAGATCCCGTCAGGAGATCTGTGGTCACTCACGACCGTCAGATCGGAGGAAGAAGATGGAGTGTTACGTGCCTCAACCCTGATAGGTATTAATCGACGGATAAGATTCCATCGGGAAACCTGTGTTCACGCATGACCGTTAGATTGGTAGGAGTAAGTAGGGTGTTAAATGCCTTACCCCTTCATTTCCTATGTCTTCGTGGACAGTGAAGAATTCAGGATCGTAGATCTCCAAGGTCCATGGGAGTATCTAGACCGTTGATTTTTCCACGTCTAGAGAGTTGTGGAATAATGCACGGGTAGGAACCAATCTGATCTGTCACATTTCGGCTGGAAAACCCGACAGCCGTTGGATCTGTCAGGAGTTACCCGAGGGTTAAGACCCTAGTGTATAGGGGCGAAAACCTCGGAATAGATCTGAGTCGTCCGAATGACGGAGGCCACGTGTCGTAAGATTACCCATTTCGGGAAATCGAGAATCACGGAATCGGGAATCTTGATGACGAGAGTTCGGGATATTCCATGGTGAAAACCCTGGAATAGATCTGAAACGTCTGAATGAAGGAGGCCACGTGTCGTAATATTACCGATTTCGGGAAATCGAGAATCGTGGAATCAGGAATCCTGATGACGAGAGTTCGGGATTTTCCATGGTGAAAACCCCGGAATAGATCTGAGTCGTTCGAATGACGGAGGCCACGTGTCATAAGATTACCCATTTCGGGGAATCGGGAATCACAGAATCGGGAATCCTGATGACGAGAGTTCAGGATTTTCCATGGTGAAAACCCCGAAATAGATCTGAGTCATCCGAATGACGGAGGCCACGTGTCGTAAGATTTCCCATTTCGGGAAATCGGGAATAGCGGAATCGGGAATCCTGATGACGAGAGATTGGGACTTTCCATGGTGGGAATCCCGGGACAGATCTGGATCGACCAAAGTTTCGGAGGCTACATGTCGAAAGATTAGCCACAGCGGGAAACCGGGGATCGAGAATTCGGGAGCCCCGTGATCGAGAGTTCGGACTCTCATGATGGTAAATCCCGATGAAAGGACGAGATTATTTCGGAGGATCTCAGGGTCTGTAACGACCGTCGGATGTGAGGAAGGGATGTCGACTTTAAGCTGGTGCGTGAATGCGCATTAAGGTAAGCAATGAGCAGATCTGGACGGCCAGAGTCCACCTGCCCAAATCTATGGCTGAGGTTTCATTCCGGAGTCCCCTTGTTGTTCTGCCTTTAGCGGTGGGGGGGGGGGNCCGGAATAGTGTGGCGTGTGAAATGGGGCCCCCTTCCTGTCTTGTTGACTACCGTTTCGCAATTCCCCTCTGTCACCTGTACTCCACTTAACCGTGCGACGGGGCATGTTCTCATTGGTTGTTCTCTAGCCCTGTTGGGATTTGTTTCTATTGGCCATTTGCTAACCCTGTAGGGATTCGTCCCTATTGGTCGGTCGCTATCCTTGTTGGGGTTCGGCGATTGCAGAGTCGAACGATTCGACATCACTGTAGCGCCGAGGCGCGAAATACACAAGACACTACGTTTATTTGAACTGTGATCATGACCCATGATCACATGGGAACGGAGAGAGAGAGAGAGAAAGAGCTAGCTTGCACTAGGCCTCCATAGGTAATTCGAGGGTTCTGATTCTGCAGAAATCAACGAAAAATTTGATTGAGGTAGTGGGTATGTGACAAAGTGGTATCAGAGCATGGTTACAACACTCGGCCTGATTGGGCTCGTGCACGAGTTGCGCATAAGCTTCGTGCGAAGCACTCCTACGAGGAGTAACCCCCTAACTTAACTCTCTTGTCCAGGATTAAAACTTGAAAACAAGAACCCAACTATGT
Organism: Picea engelmannii; assembly: GCA_009831015.1. Taxonomy (NCBI): domain Eukaryota; kingdom Viridiplantae; phylum Streptophyta; class Pinopsida; order Pinales; family Pinaceae; genus Picea; species Picea engelmannii. The sequence continues at coordinate 1,556 of ML844227.1, read as the reverse complement.
ATGCATGTGAAAGAGTTATAAATTTATGCGCAGATTATAAAATGTAATTAACTCTTGACTAATAACCAGCGTTTGTCTTTTCTGCCAAGCGGACGATCAGCCGCGGGAATTTACAGACGCAGAAAATAGTGACTCACCAAGAGATGGGAGAAGGCTCCCACAATAGAGACGAAGAGTCTGACAAAAGAAGAGAAATAGGAACCCCTCCAGATCTAGCTAAGACTGTGAGGAGTCTCATGGTTGAATTGCAAAGTTGCAAGACCGACAATGAAAGGATGATGAAAGAACAAGAAAAGCAAATCGAAATTAATGCAGTTTTACTGCAGAGCTTATCCGACCTACAGCGACAAATGCAGCATGAACCCAAGATGCAGAAACATGGTCGTATCAGTGGCCATACTGAGAAGAGCACCTCAAGAAAGGTCCACCCCAGAGGTAAAGGACCAGTGCCAGACGATTCCACAGAAAAGGAAGTTGGCGATTCAGAAGGCTCTTCCAGCAGCAGGACCAGTTCATATTCTCAAAGAAAACAGAAGAAACAAAAGACTTCCAAGGGTCATAAATTTGAGGAATTCAGAAAGGCCAAACCTCCCTCCTTCGATGGTGAGATAAAGAAGGGAGAGGAAGCCGAGGCCTGGCTACTTGGACTGAAGAAATATTTTAGAATCCATGATTTTTCAGAGAATTTGAAGGCCCAAGTGGCCACTTTCAATCTGAACGGAAAGGCTTCCATCTGGTGGGAAGACCTTAAGAATATTAAAGGGGTCCGCGAGGAGGACCTGTCTTGGAAACAGTTTGAAAAGTACTTCCGAAAGAAGTATTTGTCGGAAATATATTTCGACGAGAAGGCTAAAGAGTTTTATGAACTCAAACTGGGGCAACTCACTATAGAGGAATATGTCAACAAATTCCTCAACTTATTGACATATGTACCCTACATCAAAGCAGAGAAGGCGAAGGCGCAACGCTTCATCAGTGGGCTACCCAAGGAATACCGGAACCGAATCAAATTCGACGAGCCAAAGACCTTAGAAGACACTATTCGAAAAGCAACATATTGTCATGAACAATATGGACATCGGGCAGAGTCTTGTGGAGACTGGAAACAGAAGAGTGGTTCAAGATTTCAGAAAAAGGGGATCAAATCCTCAGGATTTAAAAACTACAAGAAGAACCCTAGAATGAACTTTCCATCCCGGAGTGTACTCCAGCAGAAATTTCCATCATCAGGCGGAAATAAAACTTCTGGACCTATACCAGTGAAGACTGATAACCCAAAGAGAGAACCTATGAAATGTTGGGGTTGCAGAGAAGAGCATCTCCTGAGAGACTGTCCACACTGACAACAGAATAGTCAGAAAGTGTATAACATTCAAGAAGCTACCACAGTCAATGTTGTGGCAAGGAGTGTGTCGCAGATTTATGCAGCCTTGGATAATAACCAAGTTGACCACCAAGCTTCAGTGGTGGAAATAGAAGGTATGATTTTCAACCATCTAGTGTCTGTTTTGATTGACCCTGGTTCAAATTTGAGTTATATAGCCCCTAAAGCTGTT